>JAZKJV010004266.1:600000-851436 GCA_037367405.1 Ottelia alismoides | reverse complement strand
TTTGGATGATCGTCCAGATCCAACGGCCTAGCCGCTACCACGTACGCCCTTCACTTTAACTGTCAGATCAAACCCCCACCTCATCTCCATCGCCCGTTCGCGCCTCTCCCTCATCATGCCATGTGGTGCATCCTCCGCCATCAGATCACGCTCCAGTCTCTTCATCTGAGCCGTTAGCCCCGCATGCATCTGGACCGCCCAATTAAACACCCGTTGTTCATCACAACCGTCCGCTCACGCCCCATCTCCGTTGCACCACGTGGCCGCTTCACGACGTTAGGATCGTCACGACCAGATCTTCATCCAGCCGCTCCATCCCGCTTCGATCACCACCGTTGGATCACAAGATCCAACGGTGGAGACTTCGTCTCCTACCTCGGGAGCCCTCTCTCCCACGTTCTCCGCCTTGCGGGAGGGGCATACCCTTCCTATTTTCAGCCACGCTCCTTCCACCGTCGCCGAGCACCACAACCTCCACGATGGCCCCCACTCATCCCTGATCCTCGCCAGCCACTCCATCACCCACATCGACCTCCAGCTCTCTCCCACGAACTCCCTAATCCTCGCTCCATCATCAGCATGGCCGAGACCCTTGACCTATAAATACTTGCCCTCCGACCATCGTCGCACCCATCCGCCATTACAGGAGAAACCCCCGAGCTCAGAGCTCTCGATTGGTGACAGCAATTGGCCATCTCTTCGAGCGAAGAAAGGCATCTTCTCCGGCGAGATCCACGACACCCTCCGCCGTGTCGCAGCCACCCTCCGCCGTGTCGCAGCCACCCTCCACGTAGCTGCTTGAGCTCAGGGACCCACCGCCCCTTCGAGCGACGACCGGGAACTCAAAGTCGAGCTCCAATCCCCAGATGAGGAGAACACAGATGACCCGCTTCAACAAGTATTGGCTCGCCTCGCCAAAGCCGAACAACGGAATGCGGATCTCACAATGCAGATGGGACCGATTATAGTAGCTGGAGGAATCGACCGACCAATGGTCGATACCTACAACCCGGCGGAAAACGAGATCCAGAATTGGTTAGCACCAGCAGTTCCCGCCCAGGCATTTGAGCTAAAGCCCCACTTATTTAGTCTGCTTTCGAAGTTCAACGGAAACATAAATGAAGAACCGTACACTTTCCTCCTGATGTCGAGGGAGGCTGGAGAGTTCAGATCCTGGAAGGGAGGGGAACCTACGACTGGGGTTGGGGGGTATATTTAGGCCACGACGGAGGGGAGGGTGGGTGGAGGGTCATGTGACTTGGGAGTCGACAATAGGATTTTGGAAATGCGTAGGGATTTAGTGGGTGGGGGAACGTGCGGTGGGGGCAATTTTGAATTTATGAGGGAGGGATTAAATTTGAATGGGAACTTGAAATCTAAGAGGGAAATTGACTACTTTTGGGATTTAAAAAAGAAAAGAGAGTGGATTTGGATATTTAGAATTAAAAGAGGGTTTAAATATGTTTAACTATAAAATATGCACTAATTGTATGGATGAAATATTATATATAGTATTATTTATTTGCTAACGGATTGGATCGGATTTGATTTGGGAAATGGCCCAATCTAATCCATAATTTAAGGGATTTTCAAAATCTCAATCCGATCCAATCCATTGGCTAGATAAAATCGATCCAATCCAATCTGATAACATGATGAATCGTGTGTTCATCATGCTAAAATTGGTCAATTAAACTCTGTTCCCCAACATTCACAGGCATTTAATCATTAACAAAGCATCATTAGCATTCATAAATGTGTAAATAATATATGCATTTCACCATGCATAATTGCATTAAAAATCCCGTGTAAATTAGCCCAAAAAGCCACTAACTTCTCACATTTGTAAATAATTCATCCTAACTCTAATTGACCCCAAGACACCTCCATTGTGTAGATTTTACTAACTTCATTAAATAGAAAATATAAAAAAATTACTAACCCGAATAAGTATCAAATAAACCCAAAGTCTAATTCCACATCTGATAGACTAAAATGGACATATCTCCCACATACAGTGTTCGATTTTGGTCTGCTCACTTCTAGAGTACTTCATTTTCAAGTACCTTCAAAACAAGACCAATTTCGTAAAATTCGGAGCTCATATGTGAAAGTTGGATTTTGGCCTCTTTGCGCATTTTAACTTTTTACTATTTTTGACCTGAGATTTTATGTACATAATAAATCCTTTAAATTTTATTTTTTCTTCACTATTGTTCTTTGATGAAAATTTTATTAAGTGACATAAAAATCCAAATCCGGATCAAAACTAAAATCAAAGAAACTGACCGAGTCCAAGCGTCCGTTGTAAGTCTGTACAAAAGTTGTGTGTTTCTTACTTCTATTTTTATTTTCCTATTTTGTTATTTATTAAAAATCTAAATAAAATTAGATTAGTATGTAATTAATTTTCTTGTATTTTATCGTAATTTTTCTAGATTTTTATCCTCTCTACAAACACAAAAAATACAAAACCCCCAAAATCCGATTTTCTATACACATGGAGAACCACGAAAAGTACCGCTTCACACAGGTGACCTCTTTTACTCATGGGTCCTTCATGAAAGTTATAGATATCGTCAATACGAGCAACTTTTATGAAGGAAATTTTTTTCTCTGAGGTCTTCTTCTATCTCTTCTTCTTCTTCTATCTCTTCTTCTCTTCATAAATTCGAATTTTTTTGGTGCCACGTGGCAGCTCCAGGGCGTGCCACGTGGCACCCCACTTCCTCTCACTTCAGCCCCCCTCCCCCGGGTCACGTGCTAGGCATGTGACCCCCGTCCTCTTCCTCCAGTCGTTGCCAGGCGCACCCAACGCCGCTCCTCCTTCCCCACCTCGTGAAACCGTTGTCGCTCCGCTACCCCTCTCCTGCGTAAATGCCTTGCCTTCGCCACCTATAAAGCTCGCCTCCTCACCACCGCAAGAGCCATCCGCTATCCTTGGGGCAAAACCCATTGACGTCAGGACCAGGCACCTCCGGTGTGATCTAGCCACCTTCTGGTGAGCTGCTCCGAGCTTCCACGCTCGCATCCACTCTGGCAACCTCTAGTAGCCGCCGAGACTCCAGCACAGGTACCCCTCTCCATCCCTCCTCTTCATCCGATCCCACGCCACCTCCGCCGGCTTTGCACAAGCCGGAACCCGGTCCCTTCGCCACCCCCCTCTTTGGGCTAACCTTGCAGGTTTGCCGGACACCGCCTTTGCCTCAGCCTCCGCTACGACCGCCCAGCTCCTCCTCCTTCATAGGAGTGTTGCTCCACCATCGGCCAAGCGTACGGCTCCACACCCAAGCCACACCGCCGCTCGACAGCTCCACCACCGGTCCTTTGCCGTGCGACTCCGCCTCGACCTCCTCCGCAGCTCGCTCACCGACGCGCCTCGCGCGCTGCCCGGCCGTGCGCCCACCGTGCTCATTAGGTCGCCCGTCGTGCCTTGGCCCTTGCCATCGGCTCCTCCGCCCCGGCCACTCGCAGCCTACAGTTGCCGTTGCATCAGGGGGCCAGCCCGTGATCCAACAGCCACGATCCCGCCACGTCCTTCACCCCGAGCCTAGGCCCCAGCCTAGAGGCTCGGGCCCCCCGAAGCAATGCCAGATCGCCGCACAGGCTCGGGCATCCGAGCCTGAGCCCCGCCACCTGAGCCTGTGCCTAGGCCCCGAACCACAGGCTCGGGTCTCCGAACCTCAGTTCCGAGCCGCCCGACCCTTCGCTCCGCTCCCGAGCCTCTGGGTGCACGTGCAACGCACGTGCGCTGGTGGAAAAATTGCACAGTCGCCCCTGCTAGTTTCCGAAATTGTAAAATACCCCCGCCATGGGTAAATTATGTCCAAGCCCCTCCAACATTTATAAATTACATATAAGCCCCTCCAGGGACCTCTTTCCAAGAAAAACTTTGTTTTATTTACATTTTAGTCCTTGGAATTTCATTTTAGCATATCTTTTTCATACGAACTCCATTTTGAGCATATAATATGTCATTTTAAAGCTAATTTCATGCTCTACCATTTGGGCATAGCAGATTTTAGGTGGTTTATTGGTAATTATTATTTGAGGATCTCAGTTAACATTCAGGATAAATTTTGACATAGTTGTGCTATAGAGAAATTGATGATATTTATGCAGGGAATCCATTGAGAAAAGTTTGTGAAATAAATCCTCATAAATTATTTAATAATTATTTATTGAGGATTTAATCTATGCAGGATCTCCAAAAGAAAGATTGAGAAATTATTTCCCTTGTATTTTTCGAAGATACTGTTTATTGCTTGAGGAATAATTTACAGGGAAATTAAAAGAATTTTTCAACAGGGCCCGGAACATATTAGATTATTTATTGACACTCTAATTATTTCTCTTGAACCATAGCTTTTGATCTGTGATAAAATTCGAGGTTATCGATTAACATATTTTGGAGCAGAAATCTAAATCTCAGATCCTGTGTTGAATTGTTTTCCTTGCATCTCATTGCATTGTACATTTTGTCAACACATAAATTAACCAAGCTTTAATTAATTATTTAATTTGATTTAAGATCACTCAACTAAGAATCACCGTTCCCTGTGTTCGACCTTAGTAGACTTGTCATGTAAAAATTTTCCACAACATTCAATAATTGTGGTTTTTGACGAACCGAATTTGCCTCCTATACTACGATAATTTACGATTATTAAAGAGGTAAATTTCGTGATCATCATAACATCAGATTGATTGCAGATTTTATCCGATCCATGTGCACCCCTAGTTGGCCATCAATCATCCTTTCTTCCAAAGTTGATTATTCTCCTTATCGAGGAATATATACATCTTATTGGATTAAGAATTTAAGAGTCGAGAACTGCTAATTAAGGTATTCGATTTTGGAAATTTATGGATTAGATACATTGTTCGTTACGATATATTGCTCTAACTAGTTCTTTGCCTTATTCTGTTACATGTCCCATATCTATTTGATAATTTTCGTAGATTTTAATACAACGGATCTTTGAATCGAATATTTTTGGTATATTATTATTGTATATAAGCATATTGACGCATATATGATTTTCTTCGTGGTTGCTGATTTAATTCCAACATTTCGCCTCATCAAAAATTTTATTGTAGTAATGAGAGATTAAAATGTTGGATACTTAATCTCTTCTTTTTTTAATTATTGTTTAAAATCATACTTTCAATTCATAGAAAATATCCTGTTAGCTATAAAAATCATTTCAATTAAACAATTTCAAATCACCTAAGGAACATCTACAATATTAAAGTACACATTGGTAAAAAATTACTTCTGACTACATTATCTAATTGATCAAATGATGTTTGTTTTGGATAGACAAACACATATGCCTATGAAGTGTGAGTTATGTAATCGTGACACCACTAGAGGGGGAAGGAGGGAGGGGGTGAATAGAGATTCGATGCAACTTTTAAAAACTTCACGGAATAATCAGCAAGCATAGAAACAATGATCAAGCAAACCAATCAGCACACTTGCACAAATTGTTTATGTGGAAATCCACCTGAGTAAAAATCACAACATGAGTCTTCTTAACACAAGATTTCCCGATTAGACGAGCTAATCAATTGCTTCACTAAAGTCTGAGATATTTACATGAATATCTCATCCGTTTACAAAGCTTTCGCTTCGCAATCTTGAATAAAACACCAAGATCAACACTGCATATTAGACATTGTAGCACAAGTAGAAGAACATGTGAGTTTTCAACTTTCTTTGTGCTTCCTTAGATGTCTCACGTCCAAGAGCTTCTCTGCACACTTAGGATCAAATACCTAAGATCATGCATAAAGAGGTTATTGGAAATAAGAGATAAAATATTAATAATATCCAAGTAAAGATTTATCTCTATAGATATCAAGAATAGAAATTCTCCAAAAATAGTAAATGATATCTTGAGATAAAAAACACCAATATATAATTGTACAAATAATTCACAGAGAATAACACAAGAAATTATATAACACAAGCAATTATATCACAAATATCATAGATTGATAAGCAATATCAAATATATAATAAATATCATAGTACTGAGAAGAGGCTGCCAAAAGTACTCTAATTGCTAACAGAATTACTTGAAAAGCACCTTGCGAATTGAACACTGTTGAACTGAACAACTTGATTTACAAATTTTCAACCAAGAATATTCTTCTCGAAATAGCGAATGAATCTAAGAACAAGAGAACGGATATCGAGGAAATCACTCAAAGAGAACTTCTTGCTTTTCTAGAGAAAGTAAGAGTAATTGCTCAAATGGTGTGTTTTCCAACAATGGATATGGGTCCTTTATACATGAGCTCAAGAAAAGTGACCGTTGGAAATAAAAATGGTGTGAAATCAAAGATGATTTCATGATATGATCGATCATGTTACCAAGTATGATCGATCAACTGTAAATGATTAATCAGCTAAAAAACTATGATCTATCAATTGATCCTTTGAATGGAATTCAAATAGTGATCAATAATTTCAAGATACATGATCAACAAGATCGAATGATTAATAAAATATGTATGATCAACAAGATGCGATCGATCAATGTGAACGTTTAATCGATACTTTTATCAAAAATGATATTCCTGGAAAGGAAACTTTTGGTTGAAGCTTGCTTGAGTAACAACTTTTGCAAACCTAATACAATAAACTATCACAAGTCTTTTGAATAAGAAATAGCAAAGCTGAGCTTCTGCTACTGCTTCAGAGCGATGATTTAACACAATCGTGTTGAGCTGAGATCCAAACTTGCAGTCCTACAATCACAGAGAATGTGCGATAGACTACGATATAATCTTGTGGGTGTAATCTTTAAAATCACGGAGGACCAAAGTATTAACACGAAGTATGTATATATTGTATCATTATTACCTATATTAGAGTTGGAGACTTGTAGTGCATGACTGCAAGGGAACTCGAAGTGCCAGAACGTGCTGCTACTCCTTGTCATGGCATGTAAGGGACCAGAGAGAGAGAGATTGGTTGTAAGAGAGCCTTAGATACCCGGTGTCGAGATGTTCTCTTAGTCCTTGTCGTAGCACGTCGGGGACTCGAGGAGGGAGTCGAAGTGTTGTGATGCGGTATCATTACGTCAGAGAAGATTCAGGGAAGTGCGCGATCTAGAGAAAATGTTCGGAGACGATGGAGGGTTATGGTTCCAATTCTAAATTCTCCAATGACACATTGTCACATTTTACATTTTTAAAGAGACAAAATAAAGAGTAACCGAGAAGTTTAGGAAGCACGTGCCCCCATAATCAGTATGTGGGTCCGCCCATGCATCAATCCTATAGTTTGGAGGCAACTACTAGAGTACGGTTTGTTGCATTATTTTCTTTTGCGTATTTAAAATTTACAAAAGCTGGTCTAGTTGTATGTTGTATGATGACTTTCCTTTGGATTAGGAATGGCGAGATGGAGCCTCTCCATTGGAATGCACGGGGAAATGACGGTATTACCCTTAGCAAGCACTGCCATAATTATTTTTTGAATAATTATGCTCTTATCGCAATATCAGTTATGCTCTTATCTTTTTGGTAATATCAGTTGTGCCCCTCACTTCTTGTCGTTTTATCAGTTGTGCCCCTTGGATTAGTTGTCGTCCATCCACAGTGCAAACAGACGTTAACTTTGAGGACATAAACAGAATTAATTTAAAAAAAAGATTTAATGGTCATTTGTCATCATCTTCCTCATCCTCTCCTTCTTCCTTCTCTTCCCCCATCCTCTTCCTCTTCCTGCTCCTCCAATCTCCTCCTCCTCCCTCTCCGCCCAGAACTCCTCCCCCACCCCCGGCATGCCCTCTTCCTTCGCACCAGCCTCCCTCTGCCTCACACCGTGCGTCCCTGCTGCCGCCGATGATCGAGCACAGGCATTGTGGTTCCGACTTGAGCACGCCGGTGAGGCTCGAGCAACACGAGGGGGACGGCTGCTCCCCCGCGCCTCCCCAGCCCCCGCCGCCCCCCACGCCAAGGTCGCCCCCCGCGCCTCCTCCCCCCCCACGCCTCCCCTGCCACCGCCGCCCCTCGCGCCTAGGTTTCCCCCTGCGCCTCCCCTGCCCCCGCTGCCCCCCGCGCCCAGGTCGCCCACGCGCCTCCTCCTCTCCCTGAAACTGCAGAGCTTTCGGTTTTTGTTAGATTAAGATAAATTTTTGACTAATTAATTCATAAAAATTCATCAAAAAATCAATAAAATTCACTGTTTGATCCGTAATAAGTGATATAATTGTGAAAATGCAAAAATTTTAGAGATTCGATGGATGCATGAAGGTGTCACTAAGAGAGAGAAATTATGAGGAGAAAGGAAGAAGAACAAATGGATGAGGAAGAAGATGAATAAGTTTGGACAATAATACCCCTCTTAACTGCACCAAGGTTTGGAAAAAACATGGTTAAGTCAATTCATTGACGGTCAATCTGACGGAAGGGCACAAGTGATAACGGCGAAAGAAGTGAGGGGTACAACTGATATTACTAAAAAGATAGGAGCATAACTAATATTGCGATATCTCGGAGGGGCACAAGTGATAAAAATCCTAATTTAAAACTATGCAAATGGGTAAATATGATATAGATACAGGTGTTACGTTATTCTTATCTATTTTAAAATATGAATATATTTATGCAATTAATAATATTTTTTGTGTTATTAAATCAAGAAAAATAGATATATAAAATGGATTTAATGGATAATGGATGATAATTGAATAATCTTATGGATTAGTTTAAATCTACATATGTTGGATCGCTTACATTCGATGATATATGTAATTGTACATATTTTAAAGCGGACAAAGATGCATGCATATGCCAAAACACGAACAAATGGATAATGGTAATGAACGAGATATGGGTATATCGATATGATGTTGCACACATATCCAGGAAATAAGTATTTTTGTTTTACAATTCAAAAATAGTAATTCATTTGAACACTCAAACAATAAGAATGATGTCAGGATAGTGTGACACAATAATGATACAATAAATCAATCTAATATTCGTCCAAATCAGATCGATGAAGAAGCAATGACAATAAACATAACCTTTGTGTTTTGCCTATTTTTATGTGAATTATAGAGATAGAATGAATTAATGGTAAATTCAACAAGTTGCAACAAGTAGGGACTTTGTTGTACACATGATTAATCAATTATACAACAAATCAGAACAATCAGGGAATCAATGGATATAGCATGTAAATACGATTCCAACAAGATCAATTTCATTAAATTTGGATATCATATGCAAAGATTATTAAGCAAAAAAATCCAGGGACATTTGTAATGGAAAAATAATAAAATCTAATTAAAATATAACAAAAAGATCCAAATAGGGCCTATCTGCAAAAATATATAGTCACAAGGGCCCCGGTCTAATTTTCCATATGTGCGGGCATAGAATTGCAATTAAGTAAGCCAACAGGGTCTAGGTGCAAATAGCTTAGGTGGCCATGTGCAGAAGGTGTAGGCTAGGTTGGCTCGAGGCTCAAGCCGCTGGCAAGCTCAGGCCAGTGGCTACCTGCAGTGCCTCATGTGAGGTGCGAGTCTAACCAGGTTGCATGTGTGGCAGTTGGCTCAGAGCGAGGATCTGGTTCGCTAGATCGAGGAGATCCAATGGCTTAAATCAGGGCGGACGTGGATGATGCAGGTGATCCTTAGTCCTCCAAGCTCGTTGATGGTCAGAGAAGGAAGCTAAAGCTCATGCGAATGTGGTGTGGGGCTAATGAATAGGCTATGTGGCTGAGTCAACGAGATAACCCAATCTCATCGGAGGCGGAACATAATATCACAAGGCCTTGAAACTTCCAATCATCGAAGCACTTAACTATGAAATGGTGGGAGGTTTGGAGGAAGAGTGTGACTGATCGGAGTATTTTGCAAGGATGAGTGATGTATACTAAAGGTGTAAAGATGATTAGAATGGAGTGAAGATGCATGTGTGTGTGGAATTAATGGGTAGAAATCAAGAAAGGGCGAAGGATAGAAATTTATCTATAGATGGAAGACATAATCAGAGATGAATGAAGTATTGGGATGGAGATTTGGAGCTTCTGGGCATTTCTCGGACACACTTGGCAAAGTTGTGGAGCTCAAGCAACACCTGGAGAAGGTCTGCAACATGGTGGAGGTCACTGTGGATCTCGTCAGAGAAGACCTGGGTATTCTCTCTCTCTCTGTGTGTGTGTGTGTCACATAACACAAGGAAAGGGCTTGTAGGTCTTTCATGCAAGGGAGGATGGTGTTAACTAACAGTCTATGATGGTTTTGTATCAAGGAGCAGTTGGGTGGAGGCGACAGTTTCAACCAATGAGAGGTTGCAGAGTTGAGGTTGATGGCTATGATGGAGGGGTTGGAGAAGGAGAGGGTGGAACGGTTGTCGTTTAACAACGGAGTGAGGATTCACAACCACGTGGAGAAGCAACGGTTCAATGGAGAAAAACCATAGCGAGAGTAGTCGTGATCTAGAG
Organism: Ottelia alismoides; assembly: GCA_037367405.1. Taxonomy (NCBI): domain Eukaryota; kingdom Viridiplantae; phylum Streptophyta; class Magnoliopsida; order Alismatales; family Hydrocharitaceae; genus Ottelia; species Ottelia alismoides. The sequence goes on along the minus strand of JAZKJV010004266.1, from coordinate 840,965 downwards.
GAGGAACGATTGGGGGTTGAGATGAAGGAGAACTATTGGATACAGGGATCCGGTGGTTGTAGTTTAGGTGTGAACGAAACGAATGAGACTATCTGATCAAGTGAGCAGTCAACCTCTAATGAGGCAGGGATGATCATCGAGTGGTTGTCTGATCTAATGATCAGACGACTGTGATGAAGGATGCGAGAGATGAAGGGAGTAGGCTGCGTAGCTTGCCGGAAGCGACCACATGGTCCAATGAAATAAAAGATAAAATAAATAAAATGTAAAGCAAAATAAAATAGTAATGAAGTATAATAAAAAGCCTGCAAGCTATATAAATGAAATGCGAAGGGCGAAGTCTAGATCAAAGAGGAAGAGCCACAGCTGGGTGAAAGCAGTGAAAGGTGTGTATCTTTTTTAGATCTATAACTTTCATGTAGAACTTAAAACGAAAATACATCCTACATATATATCAATATTTTTGTAGGTATTATTCAATTGTTTAGCTTACTTTTTGGTATTTTAAATACAAATACATTTAAACTATATTATGTACGATAATTATTTTAATTTTTATGTATTTTATAGATGAATGGTATAAAATAAAAGGAAACACATAGTTAAATATGTCAATATTTACAAGATTATTTGATATTTTATTTATTCAGAATAATTAGCATTAATTATATACAAAGTGTACAATGTTAATTACATCTTATTAAGATTTATTTAGGGTTTTTCTTTAGTTAAAGGGTTCGAATATCAATAAAAATGGATGGATCTAAGATTTATTACACCCCTTTACTTAAACCTTGCTTGTCCTCGAGTAATAATTTACTTAGAAAGAATGAATAAGTAAGTTGAATCCCTGACTATGCATGTGAGGTACATGACTTGAAATCCATGCTACAAATTTTACGTAACTCTTAAACTCCAAGTCTAACTAAATCTTATTCAAAAGAACTCAACTTCCATAGTGATTAGACTCTCTGTCAGTATACATACATACATACATACATACATACATACATACATATATATATATAAGTATGACAATTAGTGTTGATCAGATATACAAGTGTAGAGTCTCAACTTCACATAAGATTCTTGTTTAAAAGGTCATCCTTAGGATCCAACCCTCAACTCTAAGGAACTAATAAAGTTTCACTTCATTCCACTGTCTCTTTAGTTGTCAGACTTTAAGTTGTAAGACGGAATGGTCAAGTATGGAGAAGATATGATTGTGTCATTTCTTTTCACCTCTCATTAGAACAAGGACCACTCGGGTGCCTTATTAGACACGCACTTATATTTTTGATGTAGATCAATATGTACATCAGGAATTTTGAGCTTTCTGCACTTGGTTTTTTGGGGCACACTAGGGTGTATCTCTTTTGAAGTATCTAATATACTTTCTACACACAAACTTGTAGCGCTTACGATGTAGAGTCCTTTTTCATGCTTGCCCGATTCATATGGTCTAATAACTTTGGTTCAAATGGACACTTGAAAAGGAGCGAGCTCTTGCCAATATAAGCTCTTTTGCGGATATTTTCTTTAGAATTTTGAGCCTTCATTTATTGATTTTTATTTTTATTTTTATATTTTAGAGTATATGTAAAGATCTGTCTAGTTCCATTGCTTTTACCAAGTTGGTGCATACTGGTAAGTAATTTTTATGATTTTACACAAACTGACGCCTAGGTATTATCAAGAAAATATAGGAACCTTATTCTCATACTAGCTAAGGGTGCATAAACTTAGGTTTCATGAAGTAATTCTCAATCATATCCCATCCTCAAGTACCATAAAATAGGGCCCGAACTCAAACCTCTCATCCTAATTCCTCAAACGAATTATCGACTCATCACTAAGAGTATGTAATCGTGCATATGTCGATCACATTCTTTTAAGGATAAAGATTCTACATGCAATATATCATACATATCTTCCAAATTAGGGACTTTACGTTAAGTACTTGAATTGCACAAGTCTTGTGTTAAGTATCACTCTAAACCAAGTATCTTGAATTGCACGAGTCTTATGTGACGTGAAGATGTTAGGAATAAATTTTCTTATTAATTAGCGTTTTCTTTAAGTTAAAGAGATATTGTTTTTTAAAATAATTTTTAACCACTTTTAAACCAATGTTTTAAGTATATACAAAACATTTTTCAAAGCTATTTGAACCCCTTTTACAAAATGTCTGGAAAACATTTTTACAAAACATGTTAAATATTACTTTTAATTTTCAAAATATTTTGCAAATAGTTTTTAAATTCTCATACACATAACCGATTATGTAATTTCACAACAGTCAAAGTATGATCTATGAAGATAATATTTATGTAATGTATACACATCCCTCCTATACTTAGCTTGTAATATGTTCTCATGGTACAAAGTGCAATGAATAAAATAGCTTGTACTAAGTATTGTAATGAAAATTGTATGGGAACAAAAACTAACACCCCCTATACTCAGGCTTTAGAAAGCCAAAGTTTAGAAGAAGAATATAGAAGACGTGGGTACAAATGGAATGGAAGAAAAACAAAAGATATATACAACAGGAGCTTCCCCATATACTAAGGCTTAGGGTAGCCTAAATAAAAAGAAATATAATCACAAGGAGGCTGAGCGATACAAAAGATAGAAAAATGAATAAATACTGAATATGCATTGATGTGAATATTTGGAAATGTTGAATCTTCTTTGATAGACGGTATGATAGTGAATGATGTCTGAACCATCAGACCGGATAAATGTAATATCATCAATCAAGATTAAATGTTCATTGGATTCAACAGAATGCTTCAGTAGTCGTCCATTCACTAAGAAAAATTATGTACCATATGTGAGATTAGATATCTCTACGTTACTATTATTGTGCACTTTTTTAAAAATATAAAGACCCTGCCCACTTAGATTTCAATTTTCCATGAAAGATCTTCAACTTCGTATTAAATAACTACCTTTTGTTCTTGGACAGAGCTCTTGCACTTGATGTGTTGATCATGCCATTTCTTAATCTTATCCTTATAGAGCATGCTATTATCATATGCTCTGTTCTGATCTCAATAAGTTCATCCAGATCTAAGTCTCTTCTCTTCTTTCCTAGGTGACTATTCCAATTAATTTTCCTTATTACCTATTCAAATTTATGCACTAATTCAGCAGGAAAATGACATGGCTTGTCATAAATCATTCGGAATGAGGAAGTGCTTAGTGGAGTCTTGTAGGTCATCTTGTAAGCCCACAGAACTTGGTCCAAAAGTTGAGATCAATTCTTTCTATCAGGATGAACCAACTTTTGCAATATACTCCTTACTTCCCTATTGGATACTTCTGTCATATCGTTGTACTCGGTGATTAATACTATAGTCCTTAGTTAAGTTCTTCATTTCTTTATTCACAAAATAGTTACCCCCATCAGAAATAAGTATCGTAAGAACACCGAACCTTGAAATAATCTTCTTCACAATTTTACAAACAGTCTTACTATTTGCAGTTCAGGTCGGGAAAGCCTCCACCAACCTAAAGAAATAATCAAATGCTAATAAAATGTGCTCATAACCATTATTGTTGAGGAATGGGCACATAAAATCAATACCGCATGCATCAAAAATATCACAGAAAATCACCAGCTGCATGAGCATAGCATCCTTTGAACCAATTGTCCCTCCTATTTGCTGACAAATCAGATAAATGACCTAACAAAATCAAGATCATCATCGAAACAAGGTCGGCCAATAAAAATACACATTGTAGTACTTTATGCGCAGTTCTTTTTCTCTAGTGGCGTCCTCCTGCCTTTAGAGTATGGTAGTAATTGAGGACACTCTAGTATTTATCATGAGGAAAACACCTTCTCCAGACATAATCTGATCCCTCAAAGAAAAGGAACACATCCTCCTAATGGTACTTCCTCGAATCTAACTTCAATCAATTGATATTGTTTCTAGTCTAACCTTGGGGAACCTGCTTGAGACAAGAAAGTTTACCATGTTGACATACCAGGAGAGTGAGTCATAACACAAATTGACTCATCTGGGAGAGATTCATGAATAATCTTAGAATCAAGGGAATCCTTCAACTCAAGGCAAGCTAAATGATCAACCATAACATTCTTTGTATCTCCATCCCTCAAATTTTCCATATTTAGAAAAAGTACAAAATCTCAAAATTCAATAGCAAATTAGTTTAAACTGATTTTGTTTATAGCTTGGTAATAAATAGAACATTGACATCTTTTTCTGATATAATTAGTTTTTTTGTCGACTTTGTGCATAAGTTGATGCTAATTGAATCGATGGACTAATTTTTAAAGCAATAAAAATATATATAACAATCGAAGCAGATATTAATAATAAATGATATACATCTTGCATTGAATAGATCTATGAAATGCACATTGGTGACATATTTATTCTATAATTAATCGTTTCTATGAATTACAAGTATACTCATTCTTTGTATTAAAAATCGAACTAAATGATATATTAATTTCTTTCCTGTCAAAATATATGTTTCGCTCTATATTTTGAACTCTGAATTTTGAAAGGATAGCCTATCTTTGCTAGTGGCACAAGTGCCATTAAGATATAACTGAATATGTGCTTTCCATCTTTTTTAAGCTTACCATCAAATTTAGTACAATTTATTACTACTGTCAAGGTAGTTGACTTTCATCGAAGAGACCCTATTCGCAAGCTAAGCCATCGAGTCAAACTTTGTTATATAATATTTTTAGAGAATTTCATAAAAAAAATATAGGCAACCACTGCTTCGAGGCACGAGTTTTTGTGGCGTGGGAAGATTGTAAAAGTCTTATTCTACTCAACATCAGTGTTTTTGAAATCGGATCGGATCGGATTGGCCTCTTCGACCGGTGAATCGGGCCTAGATCGGTCCGATTAACCGGTTTATGACGGTTCGGTTCAATTATTCAAATTTTTATTAACCCGCCCGGTTCAATCTATTTTTTTGACCCGGTTTAACCAGGTTCAACTGAAGTTGAACCGCATTTAATTTTTAAATTATTTAAAAATTGTGTTGTTAATGAATGATGAACACATGACCTTTGATTACCTACTTCACACTTCAAACCAACTACACTAACATAACTTTTTGCATGTATTGGATTTTAAATATAATTAAACTATTATCATGTTACATAGCATCTAGTCCAAATAATATATATATATATATATGATATGTATGATATTTGATGGTGTATAAGAAAAATACTTTATGTATAGTGTAAAATATATACATTATCTATATTTTATATATAATTCAAGTATATTATGTGTATATTATATATATATATATATATATATATTATTTCATTTCGATTTGATTAGTCGTTTCAACTTTTTTTTCACTAGTCCGGTTTAATCCGATTTTAAAATAATGATGGCATCATCATCCGGTTGAACCGGTTTGATTACATGGTTCGACCCGATCCGATCATTTCAGCAAGGTTTCCGGTTCGATGTCCGGTTCGATTTCAAAAACCTTGTCAGCATCACACCTTATTTCCCATCCCTCTCCTGTAACAAATGCCCACAGTGTACCGGTGCTTTGAAAACTGGATTGATCGGTCAGTTTGACCAGTTGGGTCGGGATTGGATTGGTTCGGTCAACCGATTTACAGCAGTTCGATCTGAATGTAAAATTTTCGGTACAATCATCAGTTTAATTAGCTTTTTTCGAATCCAATTTAATTCGATTCAACCGAAATTAAACCGCAATTATTTTAAATTTATTCAAAATAAATGCCATTGCCCGCAGTTCTCCATCATTCATTCGGCATGAAAAAAATTGCAATATAAGCCCACCTATAAGGCCTAAGGTGAATGATTAGTGCAGATTACAGCTGTGGTATGACAATGACTTTGAGATTAGGAGAGAATAAATATACCATTACAGTATATGGAAATAGGCACGAGCTGTGAGATATTGATGTTAATATTTATCATTACACCATTTGCTATCCTCCAGATCAGAATAGGGATTTTTACACCCATAACCTTGAGTAATTTTGCAATAACATTCATAACCCTCCATAATTAAGAATTACATGAGAAACCTCAAGTAATGGTTAACTCTTACATGATATAACCATGTGTCATATTTCGTTTGAGATACATGTTATATTTGACGGTTTCCGTTGAAAAAGACAAAACTACCCAAAAAGTTCATTATTATTTACAATAACATGCCAGCGGGAACAACCCCCGCTGCCCCTGCTCGAAGCCCGAGCTCCTCCCCGAACAGCAACCCCTCCCCCCCTGCAGCGTCGTCCCCAAGCTCCCTGCCCCGGCTGCTCGGAGGCTCACCCCCTCGCGGCTGCTCAGGGTGCCCCCGGCTACTCGGAGCGCCCCCAGCTGCTCAGAGGCCCACCCGCCCATGCGGCTGCTCGGAGGCAACACCCCCCTCCTCCCCCGCGCGCGCGCCCAGCTCGAAGCCCACCCCCGCGTCTTGCCTGCACCAACCTCCTCGAGCCTTGCCGCCGAGAGCAATGCACCCAGCTCCTGCACCCCGACGCCCAGGTCGAAGCCCACCCCCGTGCCCAGAAGCCCCGCACGTGCGTCCCTGCCCACTACCACCTGCAACCCTCCAGCAATATCATTTATTTTTTCCTTTATTTTTTATTTTGGTTAATCCTAGTCATTAGATCATATATTGGTTAGATTAACTCACTTATATAGTTGACTTACCATATTAAATTAACAGAGGGTTATGGGTGTGAGTCGGAGTGACTATCCGAGGTTTCTGATGTAATTCACGATTATGCAGGGTTATGAATGTTATTTGCGAAATTACCCAGAGGTATGGGTGTAAAATCCTATCATAATAATGTGAACACTGGAATGACTTTAGTTGCACAATTAACCTTTGCAAGTTCCTAAAAAGTTTGAAATTTAGTAGAAAACTCTTGCAATTAGAAAAAAAAATCCTTATAAAAAACCGTATTCCGAGAAATCTCGTCATGACTGCCTATGGGGATTCAGACGGACGAATATGAATACAGATATACGTGTTACCGTTTATCTTTATCCGTTTTGGAATTTAGATATGGATACGAAAATAGATATTTTGAAGATATTTGACAATTGCAAACCATTTCCTTAGATATGGATATGGATATTACATTCACTTTAGAATTAAGTAATTATGGTATCAGTCTTTCATACCGAAGAGAAGTTTACAGCGAAACAGGAGGCAAACAAGCAACAAGTTGCGCTACTAGTCTTTTTTGAAATATCTAAATGATAATCATAATTCGGATATGGATATTATTACAGACGGATATTCGTTATACTACGGGTAATAAAAAATTTTCAAGACTTATATTCAATATCAAAATTACACAAACTACGAAAGTAATTAACTAAAAAAGAATTGAAGTAATATGATAAATTAAAATTTTATAACAAATAGTTAAACACCATGATACTTGGGTAAATTACCAAGAAGAAGGCCCCCAACTATGCATCACTTCCCGGTTAAAGGCCTCATTTTTCAAATGACATAAAAAGGGTATCAAAATTTCAAATTTATGTTTTAACATCGATATATGAAGGTTGTGTGAATCTTATGGAAGTATGTATTTAAAACAAAAAAATAAGATAATAAAGCTTGAGAATCGAGGTATAGTTGGGGCTTTTTATAACTTATTCTATTTATTTTTTTTTCTTACATTTGAAGTGACTCAAACACATTATATTATGTATAACCCTGTAATAGTTTTAGATATTTGTTTATACATACATTTTATGATAAATACGTTTTTAACATACACAAACATAATTTTTTAGTCAAGCACATATTTATATGCCTCGGAAAAAAGTGTAAACATATTCGTATTCTCAAAAAATCGAAAATGATATTCATATCTCTATCACAAACAAAAATTAAAACCCATCTCCGTATCTGTATCAATCAAAATCAAAACTACTATTCATATCCTCCTGTAATCAGATACAATGATGATCGGATAGGGATACGGCATCCAATTGCCTCGCCGGTGTCCTTGTTGAGAGAAACAAAGACCATAGAAATAAATATTTAGCTAGCTATCTACATCAACAATGAATTGAAATTTGTTGAGATAAAGGTTGTCATGTCAATGATGTCACAGTTTTGTTAATTATGTTCACCCATGTACTTCTTTGAAATTTTACAATCACAGTTATGCTCAACCTTTTGTTGTTACAAAAGTTGTCACAACACTTGTGCCCCTATGAACTTACATAATCCAGTATTGTCCATTTGTTATTACATTTATGCTCCCATTTTACTTAACAGAAAGGTAGGATTGAATTTTGTAAAAAATATAGGGGTGCAAATGTAATTGCAAAAAAAGATAGGGTATAACTATAATTGCAGAATCTCATAGGGGCAAAAACGTAAAAAGCTTGGACTATCCTAACAGTAACAGCTACTAATCTTAAGTCAGTCTATTACAGAGTAATATTAAATTTCAAATCGTTCCCAATCATATGATGCACGACGACCTCAATTGTCAAGCAGGTGAACATCTAATATGTACATTAAGTCCTTTCGAAACATTATTGCAAGACAGGGCGAATCTTCGTGAATAAACTTTGACCGGAGATGGGAACCCTTCCACCTAAAGGGTCAGTTTGGTTGTTGGTGTACACCAGTGTACATCTCCTTCCTACCCTTCCAACCTTCTACACGATTTATTATTCACAGGGGTACCTCAACCCAACCCAATTACCAAACTGGCCCTCAAGGACACGAATCCACATTGAAAATAATATTTCCAAACCATGGTGGGACATGGGGGACATGATCAAATTATGACACAACCCCAAAAGAAACACAAATTATCCATCACCTCCGACCCTCATCCCAGGTTTAGCAGCACCAACTCGCAAGGGCCTCTTTGGTTGCCAAGGTACCCCTGACATACCCCTGGCTCCAACCCTTCTTTCCTGGTTGAGAACACTTGTATTAGCCATATAATTTATTTGGTATAATAGTTTTTAACCTTGTTCAAATACACTTATTAACGTAAAAAATTATATTATAATCGTTAAAAAGTTAATATAACTCATAATCAATGTTACTTCACATCACAATTAGCATTTCAACCATCTCAACCATCCAAACAGCTACTATTCACTGGAAAATACATGTAAATAGGGTTTACATGTAAATATCCCCATTTTATACCAACGACCAAAGCACATACCTAACAAAACGCAGAAAAAGAGGAGGCGACGAGCACCAACTGCAACAAAGGGGTTCGTCAGAGAGAGGTCCATTCAGAGCACGGTGACCTTTGCTTTTGGTTGGAGATGAAAAGAGAAAAGCAGAAAGCAAAGAGGTTCACGTTTGGCCCGTGCACAGTACGATCCATATTTACATGCAGAGGTAGCCGATCAACAACGACGACCAGCAGATAAGAAGAGCAAGCGCAAGCACAAGCAAACAAGGTTTTTGACTGAGATCTCAGACCAAAGCACACTATTCCCGAAGACTTGTTGTTTTGTTCTTCACCCATTGCTTAAGTAATAATATATATACATTAGAGAATACGGATGAACAGCAGCATTATCACAGATCTGGCCGCAGCCCCCCCAAGACCCTTCCCAAGTCCATAAGATCCCATCAAGCATGCATACACTAGAAAGCACTTGAAAAACTTGACAATGAAATTAAAATCCAGTACCGATGGTAAAGCTTATTAGTTTCCAACCACGAGAAGCTGGGGCTTTATGGATTCTGGCATAATATATTGGGAACAGTAATTTGACTATGCACTACGCCGGTTGAGCAGGTCGTATCGGCCGGACCGGGGCACGTAGACAGCAGAATCCACTATGGTACATGTGGCTTTGCACGAGGCATAGAGGTCAAGAGAACGGAATCCGAGGCCGAATCCGAAGCCGGTCCTGTCGTTGGCTGGACGCCTACCGACCAGCTTGGGTAGTGGAGGGGCCGGAGTGTCCCAGGTGTCGGCGTAGTGCTTGGAGCACTCGAAGAGGGCGACGGCGAAGGGGTCGTGGATGGATGCAACGTCGGGGAAGCGGAGCTTCTTCTTGTGGCGAATAGCGGCGGAGTTGCATCTGAGTGGAGGAGGGAGAGGGAGGGTTGGATCTGGGGTATGGGGCTTTGTTGGTGAGAGCTTGGGGACTCCGGGGAGCTCTTCCCATGAGAAGGGGATGGAGGTGGTGGAGGGCGCAGTGGAGAGGGAAGATGAAGAGGCTGAAGAGGAGGAGGAGGAGGAAGAGCTGTAGCGGCGAGGAAGCGAGGAGGCTGAGGGAGTCATTGGAATGTGGGGGAGGAGAGGTGAGGTGTGGCGGAATGGTGGCAGTGCTGGGGATTAGTTTATATCTCAGTGCATGTGAGGGAGGAGGTGGAGGGTTGAACAAGGCGTGCGTAATTTAATCTGCACGGCGTGGTTGTGGGCAGAGGTGAGGAGGAATGGGAAGAGTTTTGAAGTAAACGGATGTTGGGATTGGGGAGTGGAGGAGTCAGACGTTAATGGAGATCAGTCCAAGTTACACAGTAAGACTTTTTACATATAGTTGATAATATAGTCCGTGGGACCGACCGGGTAGAAAAAGAGGCTTATGGAGAAAATTTTGGGGAGATAAAGTGGATCCTCTGTAGTACTGTAGAATCTGCTGTAATCGCTCGGATCGTTTGATCTTGATCCAACGGTTTGCATGAATTCTTTGTTTTTGGGGTCATACTATGCAATTTCGCGTGAACCACTCGATCAAGATCAAGTAGTTAGTGCGATTGTAGCAGACGCTGCAGTACTGCAGAGGACCCTTTCCCTTGGGGAGAACCCTCTTAAAATGTGTGTGTGGGGTGGGGGGAGGGGCGAGGGGACGGATTTCGAGGGAGAATCCCAACTACTCGACCTCTACGGTTTTCACAAGCCTCCTCAACATCTTCCTCGGTCTCCCTAGTCTCTCCAACATCCCCTGCATCTCTAGCCTCTCCGACCTCCTCAGCATCTTCCCCCGCCTTCCCAACAACTACTTTTTTCATTTTAAACAATCGTTACGAAACACTCAAATAAGGTGCATTCCGCAGGAGGAGTACATCAGTGTCCTCGAGCATCATCATAAGCTCGAATCTGGAGGACACCATTCTCGAAGTAGAACGACAACGAAAGTATTGCAATGTGGACTTTGGTGGCCCACACTATTCAAGGATGTCTTAGCTTATGTGAAAGGTTGCACTGACATTTAGAAAATGGGAGGAATCCTGAGTTCAAAGATTTGATGCCTCTTAACTTTATTCAGATTTCAGATTTTTTGATGCTTGGGGCATTGATTTTATGAATCGTCAAAGATTTGAATACATCCTACTTGCCGTTGACTATGGGAGTTACTAGATGGCGGTCATTTCCGTCCAATCCGCTGATAGTTGTATTGTGTGTCGCTTTCTTAAGGACAACATTATTTCACAGTTCCGGATTTCTAAGATTTTGATTTCAGAAGGGAGTAACAATTTCTCAACAAAGAAGTCAGAAAGCTTGTGAAGGAGTACGGTATTGATCATTGTGTTGCATCTCCTTAACACCCACAATCGAATGGCTTGATCGAGTTATTGAATAGGGTGATCGAGACAATCTTGCAGAAACTTGTTAGACCTAATAAGAAGAATTGATCTTAGCTACTTGACACACTTCTATGGATTTATCCCTCTCATATATTTTTCCCCACTCCTCCCCTCCTACTGATTGTTGAATGTCCATCTCGTTCCTAACGCAAAAGTGGCTCCTCACCATGTCATTGGCAAACTCTACTTTGACATCCTTAAGTGGAATACAGATTAATTTGTAATGCGGAGAAGTATAATAAATATAAATCAAGATATAAAGGATATAATATTTCAACAAATTGATGAAAATTCAACAAATTGATGAAAAGGGGGCATTTTCTTTGATTTAAGCACTGGAAAAAGTGGTCAATTCCATGTTCGCACGGTTCCCAAGAGTACGACTATTCTCATCCACATTCTATTATTTCACCTTATTCCATCATTATCTATATCTTTATTCCACCTTACATACCTTTATTCCACCTTATTCTCTTTATTTCTATCTTTCCAACAGAACAGAGAATAAACTTTTATTATTCCATATCCTTATTCTTTCTCATTCTTGAATTGAACGCCCCCTTAGGAGATATATACACTAAATCCGAAAGAACTTTAGATATGTTAGATGAAGGCATAGTATCCTACTTAAAAGCTTTGACAAATTCACTACTATTTAAGTCTATAATTTACGCCAAGAGAAAAAATTCTAAGCTGGAAACTTTCGTACAAACTATTGGTATTTTAGAATATATTTCAAATACTTGATTTATGAGAATAATGATATAAATGTAAATCTAACTATATGTGCCTATGCATGACGAATATATAAAATAATATATATGTCATTTGCAATTTTTTTCTTGATTCCTACGTAATTATTATCATTAATAGGCATAATGACTGTGAGCATTATTGTATTTTAATTGATTACTCGAATCAGTTCTTTATTTCCATATAATATATATTCGACTTAGTTTATTGTAGGATAATATTATCTTTGGAATTGGCATGTAAGTTACATATATTTAATGTCATACCTTAATATTTAAGGTAAATATATTATGACCTTTGGACGTTACTTGCACCACGGAGTTAATTTTGCTCCAACATTACATAACTTAGCTTTATATATATAGTGGTTGTTTATGAAAAACATGAACAACAATTATATCATCTCTATTCATTTTGAGTGAGTCAATTTGAAGGAACAATCTATTGGTGCTCAATGATCTCGACATTGGCGTGTGCGCGTCCGTTGAGATCTCGATGTTGTATCTTGGAGAGTAGGCGTACCAATACCGATTGCACCATCGGAATCTCCGTGAGTGTACGAATCTATTCTTAAGGTCAGTGCATTTTGCACGCCTCGACAAGTTGATCCATCTCGTCATCATACTGGTATTGCATCAAATCTAGTACTATATATCTAACCCTCCTTATACTTATATATTTATATTTATATCTTAAATTTCAACTACAATCTTAAGAATAGAGTTGGAAGGTTTTTTTGTCCAATTAACTCTCTCCAAATTAATTACAACTGTGTAGTTTTCTGATTCACATGTTAAAAAAGAAAAAGTTGATGGAATATTTAATTTGAAATATCCAAATGTGTCGGGTCTAAACCAATATCTTACTTATTTAGCTCAAGAAAAGAAAATAATCATTGCAAAGCTTTTGTATTTTTTATTATTGGATACACTCTTAATAAAAATGTTGGTCACTGTAATTCTGTGTGTTGATGGCCCTTAATTTTAGTTTGACTTATCGTTTTGATATCAATGACATGTGAGAAATAAATACCATATTGAGAATAAATATGTCATAAAGTATAATTGTATTTCTCCATCACAAGAGTATTGCACATTGGGAAAAGTTTTGTAAAAGATTTTATTCTTTTGAATGCAAGACAATTAACACTCGTTTTACTACATAATCTTTTTTTAAGAAAAAAGAAGAGTAAAACTGAAAGTATACTTCAAATTAGATACGTACAAATGTTGAATGTCTTATGCATTAGACACGATATTGCATTTGTTTGCATTTGTTATTGAAAAGATATACAAGTATACTCAAACTCCGAAAGAGAGCATTGAGATATCCTTACTAGATTGCTTTCTTATTTCAAAGAAGCAATTAGTTATCCTTTAATGTTTTATGGAGATCCTCCGGTTCTTAAGGGATATTCTGGTGCAAATTGGATCACTTGTTCAAATAAATTGGAGATATAAAAGGATATATCTTTACTTTTGGAATAGGAGCTATGTTTGGGAAATTACCTAAGAAAACATGCATTGCTCGATATACAATAGAATATGAGTTTATTGCATTAGAGAAGGCATGTTCTTGTGCTGTGGTTGAGAAACTTCTCAGCAAATCGTTCCATTTGGATGAAGCTGACGCTATCGATATTCATCTATTGTGATAGCCATGTTGCTAAAAATATTTTATAATGGGAAAAGAAGATATATTCGTCTGAGAGACAATATTATGAGATATCTCATGGAATCATATCTACATATTATGTGAGGTCAGAGTTAAATTTGATTAATCCACTGACTAATCAACAAAGCAAAAAAATTACTAGTGAAGAGTACATCGAGAGGAATTTAATTATGCTGAAATCAATAGTCGAAGTGATGGAAACCCAACCTTCATGAATGGAGATCCCGGGAAGGAGGATCATATGGGATAAACAATTTATTGGACGACTTAGATGATACTATCAATTATTCTCCCTTCCAATGGTATATAACACGATAGTATCATAATTGGTGAGGTTGAACATACATGTTCTTAATGAACGTCATAGTCCAAATTTGATGGTGTATAAAAGCAGTATACACTTGATGATCCACCTATATGGGTGTGGAGGTGAGGTCGCTTCCTATGAGATTTATGGACAAAATCTCTAGAGCACTCATGAAAATCCAGGTAGACGCATGGCCGAAACGTGTCAACCCGTATGAGCAACAGAGATTAAAAAAATGTAATGTGAGATATGAGTCAATGGTTTTTGTTGGAAAAGAAAAGAGCCCACCCATGTGTTTAGTACCACATGGGGGAGCGGTCACTATTGGGTCTGTCCGTGGGGCTATATAAGGAGCCCCACACCCCCTGTACTCATTGAGAACTTCAATAGAAGAAATGCCCAATTCAAGGGCTTCTCCCGTGGTTTCATCCCGCTCCTTCTGGAGTAGGGTTCCACGTTAAATCCCGATGTCCCCTAATATTTTCTTTATCTTTATTCTCTGATACGCTTCCGCATTCTGTTTTTCTACATGGTATCAGAGCGGGTCGATTCTCGGAGTTTCATGTTCTTTATTTTTTTCGAGATTCGATTGTAAAGATTTGTTACGGAGGATTTATTCCTTGAAGGATGTTTTGTTTCTATTCATTTCTGGAGTTTGTGCAAGTTAGATATTCAGTTTTCTAGGGTTTCCCGGGGAAGCCCCTTTGGCAAGCATCTCAAAAACCAGGGCACAAGCGGCGTCCCTCTCAGTTTCCCAGCGGCTGGGCCCTTGTGCGCAACCCCAGATCTCATCTGAATCTCCAGTTTCCAGGGCACAACATTCAGGCAAAGGGCATCCGATGCGGTGCGAATACTTGATATTCATATTCCTCCAGATTTCATGACTCATCTCCAGGAAGGTCCCCGCGCATCCAGGCGCTGCCTCTTCAGGTCGCGAGAACCATCGATCTCGACATCCCCTGCGTGCTAGGGCACCGACTTCAGGCAATGGCGCAATCCCCCTATGCGCGAAGCCCTACGCGCGGGAACCCCAAGCGAGCTCCTCCTTCTCTCTCGCATGGTATTCAACATTGCGTTCCAGGTGGCTCACCTGGCCAAGGCAGCACCCCAGGCGGCGTGCGAAGCAACCCTGGCCTGAAGCGCGCACGACCCCAGGCGGCAGGTGGTGCACCCCCATCCGCTCCAGACGGCTCCCGGCACAGGCGGCGCCTCCCCGAAATCTCAACTCCTCTTGAGAGAACCCCCCACCCGCCGTGCTCCTCCAGCGCGTGCGCAAATGGCGTCCCATGCACATTCCCCAGGCGGCGATCAAGGAGCCGTCGTCTTATTCTAGCGCCAAGGGCCGCTTCTCCGAGGCGGCGGCGCAGGAAAGAAAAAAATTGAAATTCCCATCGTAGGGAACCCTAAACGGGGGGTTGCATGGGTTTAAAAAAAGAGAGGGGTTTTGTTTTAAGCCCAAATGGGCCGAAGGCTAGTTATAAAAAAGTAAGGGTCAGAGTTTAAAAAAAAGGGCATGTTTTGAAAAAAAATGCGAAAAAAAAGAGATGGGAAGAGAGAGTTGGGCCCAAGAGGGTCGATAAAAAAATCTGTTTCGAAAAAAAAAAGATCGTGTACAAAAAAAAAGAAATCATACACAGTGAAAAAAAAGAGGAGGCGCGTACAAGAAAAAGTCGTACGCATATGCTAACAAAAAAATTGAAAAAAAAGGGGGGAAAAGTCGCGTACAAGAAAAAAAA
This sequence comes from Ottelia alismoides, assembly GCA_037367405.1. Taxonomy (NCBI): domain Eukaryota; kingdom Viridiplantae; phylum Streptophyta; class Magnoliopsida; order Alismatales; family Hydrocharitaceae; genus Ottelia; species Ottelia alismoides. Next base: position 824,900 of record JAZKJV010004266.1, on the reverse strand, counting down.
AGTCGTACGCATAAAAAAATGTGATTCATGTTTGCTTCTCCCAACTTGTCTATTATTTTCATTATTCTCACAAGTTTGGGAGAAAGAGGGAGTAAAAGCCATATGCATCCTACATCATTGACTGACAGACCAAACACTCCGGATTTCACAGAATATCAAGCTATCTTCATTGTGCATCGATCTTCATCGTGGTGCCTCTATCCTCGACATCGATTCCGCACTGGATTCGTTTTCTTCAAGGCACGACGAAGACAAAGTCCGGTGACCCGCATGCACGACTGAGACAGAGATCCGGTGACCATGCAGGCACGACAGAGACAGTCCGGTGACCTTCCAGGCACGACAGAGATACGTTCCGGTGACCTGTATACCCGTCAGCAAGCGGGTTTGTCTACCAGTTGCGGATACATACGTTTATTGTGGTGATTTCAAGTGAAGATGTAATGATGTATATTTTTCTTTATTATTGCAAGTTGCAGCTGTCCCAGCTACCAACTTGAGGGGGAGTGTTGGAAAAGAAAAGAGCCCACCCATGTGTTTAGTACCACATGGGGGAGCGGTCACTATTGGGTCTGTCCGTGGGGCTATATAAGGAGCCCACACCCCCTGTACTCATTGAGAACTTCAATAGAAGAAATACCCAATTCAGGGGCTTCTCCCGTGGTTTCATCCCGCTCCTTCTGGAGTAGGGTTTCACGTTAAATCCCGATGTCCCCTAATGTTTTCTTTATCTTTATTCTCTGATACGCTTCCGCATTCTGTTTTTCTACAGTTTTAAAATAAAGGATTGGTTCATAGTAATTGTAATTCCACCAACCTTTATAAATTACATTCATATTCTCTACGTCTTGGTTCATAGTTGATAAGACACCGAGTCTTATGCATTGCATTTTGAGTTCCTTAAATGTTAAGTTTTTATCCCTCTTTTATGGTTGTTTTTATTTCTTTTTTGAATTGAGGGAGATGAAAAGAGTAGTTAAAAAAATTATTTGAAATAGTGGGGATTGTTGATATTTTAGAATGTATTTCATATACTCGATTTATGAGAATAATGATATAAATGTAAATCTAACTATATGTGCATGTGCATGATGTATATGGATATATAAAGTAATATATATGCAGTTTGCAATTTTTCTTGATTCTTGCATAATTATTATCATTAATAGGCATAATGAGTGTGAGCATTATTGTATTTAATTGATTACTCGAATAAGTTCTTTATTTCCTTGTAATATATATTTGACATACATTATTGTAGGATAATTTTATCTTTGGAATTGGCATGTAAGTTACATATGCTTAACGTCATACCTTAATATTTAAGATAAATATATTATGACCTTTGGACGTTACTTGCACCACGGAGTTAAATTGGTGCCTTATATTTTTTAAGGCCTTTGTGTTTGCATTAAGTTATAGCAATTAAATTGGTAGTGCATTGCTCCAACATTACATAACTTACCTTTATATATATGGTATTTGTTTATGAAAAATATGAACAACAATTCTATCATCTCTATTCATTTTGAGTGAGTCGATTCGAAGGAACAATCTATTGTTGCTCAACGATCTCGATGTTGGCACATGCACAATCGTTGAGATCTCGTCATTTTATCCTTAAGAGTAGTTGTACCAATATCGATTGCACCATCGGAATCTTCGTAGAGGTACGAATCTATTCTTAAGATCAGTGCATTTTGCATGCCTTGACAAGTTGGTCCATCTCCTCATCACACTGGTATTGCATCAAATCTGGCATTATATATCTAACCCTCCTTATACTTATATATTTATATTTATATCTTAAATTTCACTTACACAAACAAGAATTCAGTTCTTTACACTAATGAAATCAGAATCAGATAAACCATCAATGATGGAATTTGAAAAATTAAAAATTCCGTAAAAACTCGTACATGTTATATTTTTAGGGTCGGGAAGGGAATAAGGTGGAATATATGGGGGTGGAATAAGCTGGAATAGGGTATTGTTTCTCTAATGCTAGAGGATAGGAATAAGGTAGAATATGCTAGAATAAGGGAGAATAAGGTTATTCTCCATTCGGTAGTGGAATAAGGTTTGCGGAGTAAGGTTTGAAAGTTAGTTAAATTATTGATTGTATTTATTTTATTTAGGATTTTTATCAGTTGTGCCTCTATGAGATGTTTCAATTTCAGTTATGCCCATCCATTTTTGAGAATATCAGTTGTAACTCTGACTTCTTGCCATTTTTATCACTTGTGCCCCTCGGATTAGTGGACGTCCATATCCAACACAAGTGAATATTAACTTAAAGGATACAAGAAGAATTAAATTGAAAAAAGGGGTTGAAAAGTCATCCCCTTCATCTTCATCTTCCTCCCCCATCTTCTTCCTCTCCCCTTCTCTCCCTTCTCCCCAACCTCCTACTCCTCCTCCCCCATCCCCAACTCCTCTCCCTGGCCCTCGTGTAGCCTCCTCCGCCTTGAGCTCCTCCCTTCCCCTCGCAGCCACGCCTCCTCTGCCCCCATGCCTCATCTGCCTCCAGTCTCCACCCCCACTCCCTCCTCCGTTGCATACTCCTCCTCCTCCCCAACCTCCTCCACCTCCAACCACCACCACACCCCCCTCCTCCTCCTTCCCCCGCCCCGGTCCACCTACTTTCCCTCTACCCAACCACCTCTGCCCATGGCTCCCCCCCCCTGATGAATCTGCGATTCATCACTCTAAAAGTCGAAAATAGAGCTTTGTTCCAGAGAAATTAGAGGCATATTTCTACTTATATTGTATAATTAGCATTCATGCATGCATTGATAACATTTGCATTTTAGCATTCATATTTGCATAAAATAAGAAGCCAAATTCACTTTTAAATATTCACTTGTATATTAGATAAAATACCCTATTTGTATATATTTTATACTAACTCCAAATGCAATAAAACCAACTCTATTGTGTATATATTACTAACACTAATTAAAGAAAAATATCTAAAAAATACTAACTTGTAAAATCGACCAATAAAACTCCAATCCAAGTTTGAAATCATGAACCTTAAAATGCACATATCTCTCATACAGTGTCCGATTGAGGTCTACTCACTTTTAAAGTAATATACATTCAAAGACCTTCGAAACAAGACTAATTTCATTAAAATCGGAGCTCGTATGCAAAACTTGGGTTTTGGGCCCCTTTTACATTGTACATAATGACGATTTTATCCCTGCATTTTATCTTCATTATTAAAAATCCAAAAAAATTAGATTAAGTTGTAAATATTCTTTTCATATTTTATCTAACCTTATTTTAATTTTTTTTCTCAATTAAAAATGACAAAAAAAATTGCAAAAGATAAAATGCGGTATTTTATATCTATAAGGTACCATCCAAAAATACATTTTGTACAGATGATCTCGTTTGATTTTCAACCCTTCACAAAAGTTGTAGATCTCGTCGAGGCGAGCAACATTTGTGTTGATCATTTTTTAATCTAACCACTTCTATTATTTCTTTTTTTGATTTTTTTTGTGAATTCTTCTCGGAGCGACATGTGGCTCCTCCGGAAGCCGCCACATGTCAACTACATATATTTTGGCTACTAATTAAATAAATGCCACATGGCCGCACCCTAGCGTGCCAAGTGGCATCATCTCTCTCCTCTCTACCCATTCCTCCCCACTCTCCCTTAACTTAAGGGAGAGGATTCTTCGACACCTTCCATCCCATCCCATCTTCTCCACTCCTTCTTCCATCTCTCCCACTCTCTCCATGCCCTCTCCAACCTCCACCTTCTCCTATTTATAATCTCCTCTATCCCTCCATTCATACCCATCTGTCACTTGAGAGAAGAAGTCCAGCTCTACACTCCCTGAAGGTGACAGCTCCAGGAGATCCATCCGAGCGAAGAGGACTCCTTCTTGGCGAGATCCGGCGAGATTTCAACCTTCGCCGCTGCAAGCTTCACACGAGGCTTGCTCGAGCTCCGCCTCAGCCGCGGCGAAGGAGCTCTCCTTCATTCCTAGGCAAACTGTCCATCTCCAGGTAAATTTGTAATCATCTTCTTCCTCTTTTAACACATGCTCTCTCTCTCGTCTATTTCATCATCTTCCATCCACCCAATCACCAAATCGATTGCATTTCCACGGATAAATCACATGTTGCGAACGCAACAGTGATTTTTCTAGATTTTTTTGACGAACTTTGATCAATCGATTAATCACTTATTCACACTCCCCTAAACAAATGCATGAGCAACAGGGGAGGTGGTGAAACTACCCTGTTCTCCTTTCTCTTCTTCTTCCTTACGTCATCTAGCCATCGCCACCTCCGTCCCGGACCTCGGGCGTGTGTCGCCTAAGGTACGGGCTCCTCACGCGACCAGTTGCGCGCTCCCCCTCTGGTCGTTCGCTCCTCCAGTACCACCATCAACAGCAGCAGACCGCCAACGCCACCTGCCCTCGACGCCACCGACCTCCCGCCGTGCGCGCGCCCCCGCGCCTCCTCTCCTCCGCCATCGTCGACCGCGAACTGCCCAGCTGCTGCATCGCGCTCCGCCAGCGCCAGAAGCGCGCGCGCCTCCACACCCTATCGGCTGCGTGCGCGTGCCGCGGCCCGTGGCTGCCCAACCAACTCACCAGCCCCTCGCGTGACCTCGCCCCACTGACCGTGCTCCGCCGCCGGCCCCACCGCACGCTCCAATCGTTCGCGCGACCAGCAGAGCCAACCAGCCCGCCAACGCCGGCCGACCTCCATCCTCAATCTTGGCCGCCGCTGTCCACGTGAAGCTTTCACCAAGCTTCCCCTGTTTCAAGCAAAGAACAGAGAAGCTCTCATAGCATAATAAAGAATTGGGTATTTGCAAAGGGGACACTTGCACCCCTTTGCAAGTTCTTAAAAAAATTTCAAGTTTCCAGATATTGCATGTAAGTCCTTGTTCTTTATTTGAGCTCATATTTCATTTTCTGTATTGCATTCATACCCTTGCATTTGCAAGTTTATTTTATTATCATTTTGTCATCAATTTTTAATTCTGAAAGTTGCATTGTGTAGTATACTTCTTGTTCTATCATCATAACATTTATTTGTATTTTTCTGATTCGCAGAATATTTATGGAAATTAATTTGGTGAAAAATTGCAATATTTTATCCATGTTGATTGAGTAAATTATTGTGCACTTTCTGCTTATCGAAAAATCTCTGAAAAATCATCATTAGTAGATCTAAGTCTATGCTACAACATATCCAAAAATCACACCATTTGCACGTATAGTTTGTCTTAGAAAAATCATTTAGTGAAAACCTTAATCGATTTTTAATTAATCAACCGTGAAATGTTTTAAGGAAATTCAAGTTGATTTGGATAGCTCTTAATTAGCTCTATTTGGATTAATTTTATTTCTGAGAAATATCATCGTTTGGTAATTATTAAAATTGGTTTAGTTATTTTCACTAAAGTCTGCATATTTTATTATCCGTGCATCTAAAAATTACAAAAAATTAGAGTAGCTTAATTTCATCCCATTTCATAATATGTCGAAGTTTCATAATTTTTGGAATTAATTTGACCATCTTTCTGAATTAACATTTAATTTGGCCTGATTTTGCATGTGTATTGCATAGAAAAGCCGAAAAAGACCAAAAATATATTCCCCGAAAATCTCACACTTGGATTTTGCTAAAATTTGACCTAAGGAGACAGCTGCCTCCCTGAGTTCGACCTTGGACTTCACCAAGTAAAAAAATTTTGCTGCTTGAAATTAACTCGAATCTAATTAAAGTGGTTTTTGATTAGCCCTCTCGTATCCGACTGCAACGAACGACTTTAACTTAATTTGGAAAATTAATTTGCTCGAATTAACTAAGGGTGCGGGAGCGGTCTATCACCCCCCCCTTGACAGCCACCTCCGCCCCAGCTCCTCCTCCCCCAACATCCTCCTCATCTCCCTCCCCATCTACCTATGCCCCCGGCTCCGCATGCTCCTTCCCTTGCCTCCTTCTCCTTTACCCCACCTCCTCCAATCAGAGCTCCAACAATATTACAGGTGGGCTTGATCAAAGCTCTGGAAATATAAATTAGATGGTTAAGATATGCAAGCGATTAATACATGCTCGAGCAACTAAAAGTTAGGTTCAAGAGGGGGGAAGAATGGATGAAGATCCTTTTAGGTGGAAGATGAGGATCAATTATTCTCTCTGTCACCATCCTCGATGGAGATTGTGCATGCTCGTTGTTCATATCAGAGACGAAGATGCAATCACGAGCAATACTGCTATAATGCTATATAGCAATAACCAAAGCAATATCCATAAATAAGTTAAATTGCAAGCTCTTGTATCATAGACGGGCCATCGCTTTATAAAACCAGATTTTCCAATTGATTTGATCATTTATATCCATAAATATTTGCATAATTGAGGTAGACGTACATTCTTAAATAATTAATAAAACTACATAAGTACATGCATAGCATACACTGATTCATCGACGATGTCACTTGTCGTGGTTGATTCTCCAGTTAGATGTCGAATCTGTCACTCCCTCTCCCCAGCAATCCTTATGTTTGCTCCATCTTCTCCCAGTGGAAATCATCCGTGAATCAACATCATTGACAATTCCGCCAAGAATAGTTTCTCCGCAGTCAATGACTCCATTGTTAGTCGAAATGAAGACACCTTAGCTCTGAATCCGCATGTCTTCTGAAAGGTGCATTGTCAGCCAAAGAAGCAGCCAAAGCGTGTCCAACAACAATAGATTTAACCCATCAGCTTCCTAATAGAGCATTATAAAGATAACATCTAGTAATGTAGCAGTTGTCGGTAAGCTCAAAGAAGCATCCAAGGTGGAAAACAGGAAACAGTAAATATAGCAGCACTTCGACAACACATGTTCATAGAGAAACAAAAATAGCAGCACAATCCAAACAATTGTGTAGCACCTATTGAAAATCAACTGTGTAACAACAATTAAACAAAGCATAGTGGCACTTAAATCATATTAGAGCAACATTCAAACATTATAGCAGCACATAAACACAGTTGTATATCATTTAAACAACAAAAGAGCATCATTCAGACACAGTAATAATATTATAGTGTGGTATTTTAATATTATAATATAACACTTAAACTCAACATTTAAAATCATTTGTATGGAATTATAATGTCAACCTTTAACAAGGCATTTAAGAGAAATAACAGTAACCAATCTTATAAAAGCAATCCAACAGATAGCTAATCAGTATGTGAGAAATCAAGCTTTTACAAGCAATATTGTAGTAGCCATAGCATTATAGCAATAACCAAGCCAATATCCCCATTCAATAAGTATCTATAACCAAGAATAAGTAAGAAGTATAGCAGCAACGCTATGTCATGGAGTAACCAAGCAATATGACAGTAACCACATTCAACAACTTCATTATCTATAGCAAAATAGCAATTAACATAATAATATAGCAGTAACCGAAAGCACCATCATCCGAATGTAAAGCAGCAAACAGAATAGCAAGAGCAGCTCCGAGCAGTAAAATTAATTAAAAGGGTCATAGAAAGAGCAGATCAATCAAAAGGGGTTAGGAAAACCAGAGCAATCATGAATCAAACAATTAGGAAGCCATTGAAAGACTTCCTCATGAATGAATCGCAAATCAAAAGCAGCTCTAGGAAATAAAACGGAACTGAGTGAGCATGTCAAACATATATGAAATCGAAACCAAGAACAGAAGATCCAGACACACCATTAAGCCTGCAAAAATGATGAGATGTGATGATGACATGGGTTTTACAATGGTCTAAAGTAGCCTACACAAGGTAAGGACTACGAAGTGGCTGAAGCAACCGCTCACGAAACCCATGATCAATCAACAACTAACCCATGATATAATGATGATAATGAATAGCAAAAATGTTGAGTTAAAATTAGTATAACTCTATAACAAATGTATATAGCTATAAGCATGTGCAGAAGTCGACAAAGGGAGCAAACATTAGATTAGGCAATAAAGCTCAGAAAATTTATTCTTTTTCTTATCCATTTTTAATTGTTTTTTGGGTTTTAGTGTTATTTTTTAATTTTGGTTTTTGTATTTTTATATTTTGTTTTTAATTTTATATCTTTTTTCTTTTTGTATTTTTTGGTTTTTTAATTCTTTTTCTTTTTAAATAAGTAATATACGAAAATAATAGGCTATATATACAATATGGAGTGATGTAATTTTAAATACACCTATAAATAAATAAAATGCATAAAAGAATTTTTTGAGTTATATATATATATATCTAATGTTTTTCTGATTTTTCTAAATTTTTTGCTAATTTTTATGTATTTTTAAAGTAAAAAATATCCCAAATCAGGGACTAAATAATAGGGAAATTGAAATGAAGATTAAAATTAGCAAAATACACTCAAAATTATTCAAATCAATTTAAGAGATAGACAATAATATAAAAATTTAAAATAGAAAAACGTATTTTTGGATTTGTTTGGTGATTTTTCACATTTTATAAAGGATTTTGGAGCTTTTTGATTTTTAATCTTTTTCTTTTTTTATTTTTAGGGATTTTTGGTTTGGAGTTAATAAAAACTAATATAAAAAACATATATTTTTTGGGAATTTTTCAAAATGTTTTTTTATTTTTTTGATAATTTATAAATTAGACAGGGACAAAAATGTGTTCATTTTATTTTTAATAAATAGTTAAAATTCCAAAATTACCATAATAAAAATGGGGTGTGAAAATACATATTAGCGGGCATCTAACTTTTTTGCACAATTTTTAGAGCAAAGTGCTATTTTTATTAAGAAATCTAAGCACCAAAAATACATATACTAGGAAGGGTATTTTTGCAAATAAAATAAACATCGAGGGCTCACATACAAGTTTTCTAGAAATTTACAACATATATTAAATTTTATTATACTAAATGTAAATATACAAGGTGTTCCTGTAAATTCACCGCCTAACATGGGGCGACACGTGAGGTGACATGGACTAGACCCACATGCAATTTGCAATAAATGCTGGAGGCAATTAGAAAAATGTCCTATTTTATTTACACTTGACACTTTATTTTCAGGATTAAAAAAATAAATACCAAAAATAGTGGGGGAGATCTGTAAATTACCCCCAATGCACGCAGATATGGACGACCAAATGGACTTCACTTGTACATGTGGCGCGCCGTCATCTCGTGATACCCCTTCAAATCTGGACATCTGAGATTAGATCTCCTGACAAGATCCTACGAATGTGATGCTCTAGATATGACATCAACTGTGCAATCTGGAAGACGGATGATGATCAGATGACTCCTGAGGACGTTGGAAGAACAAGGGAAGAACTTGCCTTGGTAGTTTCGATCTAGCACTGCATGTTCTTCCCACCTCCTCGAGCGCCTTCGGCTAGCTCTTCACGTCCCCACAGCTCCAGCGAAGGTCCCAGGTACCTCAAAAAGATCTGAAGGCCATCGATAGGGTCTTGGATGCTCGAAGAAGAAACATGACTTGAAGAGGGTTCTTGCGACTCAAAAACACCTCAATTGAGGCTATCACACTCTGGAACCCACATGGTTAGAGTAAGTAAGCAAGGAAAAACAAAGGGATCAGAGGTGCTTTCGGAGGTAAACGGAGTGGAATGTGGTGAGGCGGAGAGGCCTCAAGTGACGGCGGTGATGGACCTCTGATCTCCATATCGATGTGGGATCTGGGTGAGCGGTGGGGACTAGGATGAAGGAGAAGCGATGGGGAGCGAGATGAGGGCAGTAGCATGGTCGTAAAACAGGTGGTGGGTATAGTGGAACACATTCGGAGCTCGAGTGCTCCGGCGAGGGTGACCAAGTTAACCTAGGCTAAGTCACTGACTAAGAAATGAAATTAAATGCAGGAAATAAAGCACGGGAGTGAAATCTACCTAGAACACAAAGAAGAACATTACGAAGGCAGGGAGCAGAGCGGCAGCGAGGTCCGTCATGGGTGCACCTCTGACTCCTTCAACTACTCTCGATCACTCCAGGGGTTGCCACCTGTCACTTGGCGACTCTCTTGGTCGGAGGCTGGGGCTCAAGGACTTGGGCGATGACCAAAATTGAAGAGGAGGGGAGGTGGTGTTATTTATAGACATGTTGACGTACCCTTATTGATGAGTGGTTCGGCAAGAATCAAGTCTATGTACAATCAATCTAATAGGTCAGTGAGATTCCTAGAAGATCAAGGATTAAATCTTGTGAAGGGCTCAAGGGTGATGGAGCGATGGAGCGGCGAGGAACATTCTAAGAAGGCGAGCCGCTTGAGATTCTGACAAAAGTCAGAATAAGGGATAAGGAGTTGACCAGGTGTCAACGATCCCTAAGAACTGATTGGTCCACGTAGATCGCTACAGGACAAAATAGGTCCTTTATTCGAAAATAATTAATTAAAAATCATAAATGATTTTATTAATTTTTTATTATAAATAAAAAGGTTTATTATTTTATGTAGTATTTTAATATATGTTTTATTTATTTTTTAGTGTTGTTTATTACAAGTTAATTTTTAAGGGTGTATTTATATGTAGATTCATCTATGTTTTGGTCATTTTAGTATTTTGTATAATTCATTTTGTTATTTTATTCTTATATTTTATATATGTATATCTTATTTTTAGGTGTACAAATATATTTTTATTATATTTTTCTGATATAATTTGTAAATGTAAATAAATAGGGACATAATTTATATAGATATAAGTATAGGTATTTTATCTATGTATTTTTTGTACATTATTTTATTTTTATGCTTTCTTTTATAGTTTTATTCTAGTTTTAATATGTACATATGCTAAAATAGTTTTTAAAAAGATATAAAAATGTAAGTTATCAAAAAATAGTAAAGAATAAATAAAAGGAATATTTTATTCATGTATATAGTACAAGAGGGGTCCAAAACATAACTTACACATATTAACTCCAAAAAATAGGAAACCACCTTCATCAGATCGCTTATTTAATATTCTATACAATTAAAGGTGATTTTGATATATTTTGAGTTTTTTTATTAAGAAATATGGGTATGTGAAGTTTGGGTTTTGGTTTTTTATTTTCTATATAAAATGTACATTGTATAGTCTTTTTGTATGAAACCAATTGTATTTTTCTATACATTATCATCTACATCTTTCATACACAAATTTTCTTTATTAGACGAACAAATAATAAATAATAAAATAGGTCCCAAAAATTCTTTATTTAATTGATAGAAGAATTAGTTTTTTATTGTATTACTGGCCCTTATTACCCTCTACTTTATTCCTTATCGATCAATTCAATTCTTGACTTGGTCTCGGGGTTTAGGGTCATATGGTATTTTATTCTTTTACTTTTCTTTTCTTTATTCTATAATTTTGGCATTAAAAATAGTATTATACACAATGAATGCAATAAATAATGAATGTTATTTTGTACAAATTAATAGTATTTACATGCAACATCTAGAGTTTTTAAAGCCAAAATGATATAATAAAGGTGATGAAATGGAAATTCATCACCCCCTATACTTGCCTTTTCTAGTCCCTAGCAAACACTTATGTAATGAGTGTAGAAAATAAAAATAAAGAAAAGAAATAAAGTGTATTGAATTTAATTCAAAAAGTTTGGAGCTCAGTTCAGACCTTAGTCTGAGAGTGCGTGTGGAACCTGGTCGGGAACCATATTTAAAATACAACAACCGTCGAGAGTTACAGAACTCGGTTCAAACCACCTCAATAGCCATGTCAGAACTAGTCTACATCATATGCAAACATTTATGACTATGAAGGTGACTTGTACGGTGTAAGTGATAGTGGCTCTTCCCAACTGAAATGACAAAAGAACTAACTTCTCCAAAATGACAACCCAATGCAGCAACTTTTTCCTCAAGGAGCCAGGTATTCCCTTCTAAGTTCAAGTGCATCTGACTCAAGAAGAGGGGGTAAAGAGAAGAATGGATGGTAGCCAGTGTAGCTACCTATCTGAGGATGCATGACCAGTGTAGTCAAGTCATCTAGCTACAGGCTCACATGATATAACTTTTGAAGCTCAAGCTGGCTTATTAACTATACAAATATATACACTCTGGCAGGCAGTTTATTTGCAATCAGTCATGTTCTCCTTTTTGGAGTTTGTTTGAAATACTATATACAACAGCATTTACATAAGTAGTTTTTCCTCTTGAGCCGGAATATTATCCTCTTTTGAATTATTATTGCAACCCACACTCCCGTGGCTTTAGACCTCATGGTTACTAGACGGGTTGGGGTGCAATTCCCTCCCTAGATGATGATGAATATTTCCACTTGTGTGCATCTCAGACCAAAAAATCCAATCCCCTCACCACTCCAACTAAGTTGAGCCAAGTGAAAGGTGCAAATGTCCAAGTTAGGTCACAACCGACAAGAGTCATGTGTGCGTCATGAAAAGTTGTAGTTAGTCAGTTGAGGTGTCTTGAACCCAACCCTGAGTCTCAAAGAATTAAGTCTGAATAGCTCTGAAGTACTTTAAACCTAGTTCCCATAAGGTTCCAATGAAGTTAGATGCAGTAAGGTCCAACCAAGCTCCAATCTTCAACTTTACTCAGACTAGCTCAATCATCAAACTCAATCCGAAAAAATGTGAATGCTATGCAAATGCTATGTACAATGCAAAAAATGATGCAATTTTCAAAAGATTTTACAAATATTTTGGCCAAATTAAAAAGAATTTTGGCATCAATGGGGAATATGTACAGCTATTTACACGGGCTGCCTCTTTTTATCAATTTACAATAATAGAGAGTTTAAAGAATTTATAGGTTAGATATTAGTTATTTTTATAGGTATGTATATAAAATTGGTAAATAATTTTTATATATATATTTATATACATTATATATATTTAAGGATGCATATATTCCTCAAACTTATTTGAAAACAAATTTGAAAACTATAATACAAAGTAATTTCTACAGATATTTACAAAATTTAAAAGACATTTTGTAAAGATTTTTCAAACAATTGTATAGATTTTTCAAAATATTTTTGCAGCCATTTTCAAAATCATTTGCAAATTGGTTTTCAAAATATTTTATTTCACACAAAGAAAAGAGATTTTACAAATCAAAATATTTTTACAAAGGTTGAAAATATTTTACAAAAAAATTTCCAAACGAGTCAAACCATTTTTCAAATCATTTTGCAAAAATATTTTTAACTTGACTTATTAATAAGTATATATAAAAAGAATTCGAGGAATGATATGCATCATTTTATTAATTGATTTATTGAATTGTATAGTATATATAGTATTTTATACAATGTTTTAGCCAAAATTACTTAAAAAATACGAAAGTACGAGTTATGGATAAAGTATATACAGAGTATATACGACCCCCCCTATACTTAGCTTGAGCTTTGTCCTCATTGATCGAAAATAAAAAGAGAAGACGTAACTTGTACTGAGTATAGAAAAGTCGATACTGCAACGACCAAAGAATAATGACTAAATAAATAAATGGATGAGAAGTTGACCATCCCCCCTATACTTAGGATCAAGTAGTCCTAAGTATAGCATACTGTATTCTACATGCAGGGAGGATCGAGGTGGGAAGGAACAAATCACAGTCCGGTCTGTCTCCCCCAATACTTAGGGTGAGATATCCCTAAATATAGCAGAGAAAATCAACAAGAGAGGAGACAATGGAGGGGATCAACAAAATGGGAAATGCAGCGGGTGAATATATGCATCACCCCCTACTTTGGGTGAGATATCCCTAAGTATAGGCGACAACAGCAGTGAATGAAGAAAGAATAATGCGAGATGTGCACCCCCTATACTTAGGACAAAGTACGTCCTAAGTATAGACACACGGATATGGCGAATGATCTAGGGTACACATGAAAGAAGAAATGAAAAGACGAAAAATATATATGCAATAAATAGATACTGGTAAAGTGCACGACAGTATATGACAATCGAGTACCGTACTCTCGTCATTGTCACCTTGCAAGAATGGTGATGCGATCAGAAAGAAAAAGACACCCGGATATTCAATGAAGTGGGTGTTTGCTACTGAGGACAATAGATTGAAAACTAAGCCAGAAACTGGTAGCGATAAGTAGAACATTGACTCATAAGGAAAGAGGAAGAGATCAAAGTCGATATCACAAGACATGGAGGAAGAAGGATCATTACAAAATTCTCCATGACAATCATAGTCTCATTAAGATACGAGAAGTGAATAATAGAAGACTATCTATACAGCACGAAATACGATGGTCATAAGGTCGACAAATCAAGCGCACATCGAATACCACATGACATGGCTCAACCTTGCGAGGTTCGTCAAGGTGAGCGGACTCATATGAGTCAGAGATCTCATAATAAACAGAAGACTCAATTTCGTGCTCCAACAGAGAGGATACACAACCAGAGATGAGACTGAGTACACAAATCAGAAGACTCGGCTCCGTACTCCTCCAGATTGTAGACACCAGAAGCGAAGCCGAGTACCCACAAAATGGTGTATCCTCCCGTAGATAACCCTCTAGGACTGATACACATTGGGCAAGGAATAATCAGAACATAACTCATACTTGCGAGGGTCGTCAAGGAGAGTGGATGTAAAGGAGTCAGATCCATCGTACGGATAAACAGAAACAGTTTCGGTAGGCGACAAATGGGCTCTACCCAATAGAAGAGATGGAAAGATCTAGAAAATACCACAACCTCTCATAGATAACCCTCAGAAAGTACTGTGAACTAAGAGGGAATATTCAGAAGAAAATGGCTCATCCTTGCGAGGACTGTCAAGGAGAGCAGAGACTTAAAGGAGTCCAGAAAGCAAAGATAACTGGTCTCGTGCTCCTACATACTAGACACACAATCAGACAGTGAGAATGAATGATAGTGCATATCAGACGAACCGATTTCATGTTCCATCAAGATAGACACGCAAGCAGTTACTGAAACAGCTCGTAAGGAAAATGTTGCATCCTCCCACAGATAGTCCTCAGGAGTAATGAAAACTGAGTCAATGAAAGTAAGGGAATGCTGGCATCAAATCTCAGGTCCTCAAAGAATATCAATCAATCATCATCAAGAGGGCATAAGACTATAAGAGGGATAAGAGATCATCAGGGCAATCACAGTATAGTCCCTCAAATCAACCAAATAGCTGAGATGGATCAAGATATCAGAAGGATATCCTCAAGTGCTAGATGGGGATGGATGAGTCAGGAGATAGAGGATAGGTCAGTCAAGAAGGTAAGTGAAATTATTAGGGTTCCGGGCACCACCATTTTGAAGTACAGAAAGATGTAGTACGTCAAACATCTAAATCAAGATGGACGAAACCAAATAATAGATCATACAGCCATGGCTCAAGAAATCATCATCAAGTCATCAGGAATTAGTCATATCCTCAATCTGATGTATGAGATCAATCAATCCTCAATGAAGAATCACACCTGTAATAGTGCCAAGATCAAAATCCTCAAGAATATCTATGCACCTATCAAAGTCAGATCCACCAAAAGTAGCACACCAATCTCAACATCCTCAAATCTGCCCGGCTTACTTAAATAATTCATGCATTCACAACCTCGATGTGGGCCTCGTCTAGTAGCAGAACATCCTTGTGTGAAAGAAGGTATGATACAAGAGGGAACGAAGAGGGCAGACCATAAATAGGTGTATATGGGAAAAGAGGATAGCCGCGAAACCCGGGTATAGAAATGAGGATCAAGAACCAATATTACGACTCGATGAAGAAGATAATGTGGGTAAGGAATGGGAGAGGGACTTAATAAAATGAAAAACTCAAACACTCATGGGTCTACTAACTCAAAGAATGATCAACGTAACTTGACCCAAAATCACAATTGATGTACAAAAGCAAACCCATGTTCACCTACTCAACACCATGAAGACCGAGATGGTGGTCTTTTATCTTTTCATTTTTAGAGTTAGATGATTTTCAACAAAGTTGTACAAAAACGAAGATAGGAATGGGATTGAGGCACTAATCCTTGGTTTATACGTGAGAATAAAATGCATAAACAATAAGGGTTATTCTCTCCCCAAAGTAACGATTCCATTATATTTATTTTAAAAGTCCAATAGAGTTACAAGACCTGTTTTTATTTAGGTTGTCACTTTTTTATTATTTTTTAATGCACACGCCTAACGAGTTTTTCAATTCCATTTAGCATCCTAGCTGACCAAAATCAGAGGGAGAAGGTTGGAAAAGCCATGCAACTCAGAAATTGATGATGCATGCAAAGCCATAAGACTTATAGTGCTTCCCAGCTCTCTCCATGCGAGATGCATAATAAAATTGAAAGCTATACTACATGCAATGCAAGCCGATGAAATCACCCTAACATAATAAGTGATATTATCGTGAATCACCAGATGCCAATTATCTAGATATTAAACTTATGGTCCGGTCTTGGGAACCTCTCGGTGTCCGCCACAACGGGTCCTACAAGTGATGTATGAAGTTCCTCACGGCATGTGATTCCAAGTCTAAACAATAAATAATTATGATTTAACTTAGTTCAAAAGAGAGTCTATAGGTACATGCAAATATATTAGAGCTTTGGACCTTAATCTGTCAAGCAAGCACATCCTAAGCTAGGGCTCATTCACACAAAACATATAAAAACAAAGTCAAAAAACAAATAAAAAGAAAGCAGTAAAAACACAAAAAACCAACGAGGCCCTCAAGGGAACAATCCCTCAGGCACTAGGCCTTGTGAAGTAGCAGTGTCTATGAGAGTCCAAATTATTACAAATTAAGTATTTCTCTCACACACATGAATTACAAAACAAAAATGAAAATGTGAGGAAAACTATCTTCAAATCCTTCATGTCCTCCTTTGCTGCTCTCTCATGTTGGCTAAGTCAGAAAGTCGGATCCACCTTGCTTGGGTACGCAGGTCCTCCTAAGAAGTCCTCCCTCGCCTATTGGTCCCTCGCAACAAAGATCAAACAGGAAGGAGTGCCAGACATTTCACAATTAATACCAATTAATAATGAAAATAAATAAACAACTAAACAAGTGTAGATAAAAGTAGAGAAATAAATCAATCAATCAATCTATGCGATGTTTCTCTCCGGCAACAACGCCATTTGATGACACGAGTTTTGCGAGGGTCTAAAGTAGCTTACACAAGGCGAAGACTATGATGTCGCTGAGGAGACCGCTCACGAAACCCATGATCAATCAACAATTAAACTATGATCTAATGATGACAACTAATAGCAAAAATGGAGTTAAAATTTATTATAACTCTACAACAAATGTGTATAGGTGTAAGCATGTATAGAGATCGAACACTGGGAGCAAACATTAGATTGGGCAATAAAGCTCAAAAAATTGTTCTTTTCTCTTGTCCATTTTTTACTATTTTTGTGCGTTTTAATTTCATTATTTTTTAAATTTTTGTTTGTATATTTTTTTATTTTGTTTATAAATTTTTGTTTTTATTTTATTTATATATTTTTCAGATTTTAAATTCTTTTTCTTTTTAAATAAGTAATATAGTAATATAATAAACTATATATACAACATAGAGTAATGTAATTATAAATACTAGTATAAATAAATAAAATGCAGGAAATAAATTATTTTTAGATTTTATATATTTCTAATTTTTTTTCTGATTTTTTTGGACTTTTAACTCATTTTTATGCATTTTAAAGTAAAAAATATCCCAAATCAAGGATTAAATAATAGGGTGAAATGAAGATTAAAATTGCAAAATACATCCAGAATTATTCAAATCAATTTTAATAGATAAACAATAGTGTAAACAAAATTCAGAAATAAAAAACATATTTTTGGATTTTTTGGTGATTTTTCCCATTTTTATAAAAGGATTTTGGACATTTTTATTTTTAATCTTATTCTTTTTCTATTTTTAGATATTTTTAGTCTGAAGTTAATAAATAATAAGATAAACAACATATATTATTTAGGAATTTTTCAAAATGTTTTTCTATTTTTTGGTAATTTACAAATTAGAAAGGTACAAAAACATGCTGATTTCGTATTTAATAAACAGTTAAAATGCCAAAATTGCTAAAATAAAATGGGACGTGAAAATACATATTAGCAGGTATCTAACCCTATTTTTGCACAATTTAGATGACCTAAAATATTTAAATAAAATAAAAAACTTGAAATGAAATCAAAAAATCAATGGACATGCTCGGCCTTCGGTTATGATGAAAGATGAGAGGTGTCTAACGTCCAATCTTGGAGGAGCATGTGGTGTTCGACAAGTCAGATCTGGCAATCATTATATTGTCCCTCTCTCAGTTCTCAACACATCAATCAAATAAGACAACAATCAATCCACGATATAAATAAGCCAATAAATGAATGTAGGGTGAAATTTATTACACCCTGCAAAATATGTACAATGATAAGTAGTAGGGGGTCAAACCACTAAGAGCAAACTATGGGTAGGTATAATAATTATCAAATAACAAAATAGTTAATAATTATTTTTGTACTTTTTTTTATTTTTTATTTTTTATGGGTTTTTATTATTTTTAAATTTTATGGATTTTTATGTTTTTTTATTTTTAAATTTTTAGTTCCTTTTTTACTTTTACGCATTTTTAGTTACTTTTTGTTTTTAAAGATATAATGTATATATATATAGTAAAAATGATATAATAGAAATAATAAATAATATATATGGTATATAATAAATAAATAATAAGAACATTCCTTTTTATTTTTTAGGAATTTAAATATATATATTATGTATTTAGAGGTCATAAAAATAAGTATATAAGTAATATAAGGATATATAATATATATAGGTTCTTGTAATTTTAAATATATATATATGTAAGTATAGTCAACATTTAGAAAATAAAATGTTTTTGTATTTTTGATATTTTCTCTATTTTGTTATTTTTTACATAATTATTGCTAACTTATATGTATTTTTAAGTATTTAGATATACAAAATGTGTATTATAAATATGTTGAATTGTTTTGATATTAAAATTAGATAATAAGTCCAAAGTTCCTAAAATAATTTTAATATATATTATAAATAAAAATATTCAACAGAAACTATTTTTCGAATTTTATAGAATTTTTACTGATTTTTATGAGTTTTTTTAGGTCTTTGTAATTTTTAGTGTTTTGTATTTATATTTTTTATGATTTTTGGTATGGAGTTAGAATATATATATTAATATATATATTTATATATTAGAATTTTTAAAGTAGATTTTCTAATTTTTTGTATTTTTATATGTAAATAGGGAATATTTAAATCCTAATCTATTTTTAATAAAAGGAAAAATGCAATAAAATTCTAATTAAAAATATGGGCATATATAAGCATCAAATCAGGCATCTATTCTATTTTTCCCTAATTTTTTAACATACAGGAGCTAATTAATAAAAAGAAAAAGGAAAGAAATAAAATATAATGCTGGTAGGGTTATATTTGTAATTAAACATCAACATGAGGTGTCGCACGCACAATACCCACAAAGTTTACACTTAATTTAAGAATTACACGACTAAAACTAAATAACGGAAGCCAGAGAGGCTTTCTTGCAAAATGCACCAGCCTCACATAGGGGACCATGTAAGGTGAGAGGTCACGGACCTACTTGCAATATGCAATAAGTTTGGGGGATCCTTTGTAATTTTTATAAACTACCTAATATATTTGTAGGACTAAAGTAGAAATACAAAAGACCATAGAGGGGTAATGTAATTTACTCCTTAAGTAGCTCAAATCAGGCGCCTCTCCGTGCATCACATGGTTGATCGGGCAATTCAAGGCGCACAATGCTTGGGCTGAAATAGAGGGTTCAGATTAGATCTGGGTCCAACTCGTGATGGGATGGCTTAGAGATGTCTTGGAAAATGGTAAGCATGAAAATCGTCTCTTTAATTGTCAATAATTGTAGTATAAGGGACGAAATTCGATCGATCAAAAACCACACTTTCGTAAATGTGGAAGTTATTTTACTTGGCAAGCTTACCAAGGTCGACCACAGGGACAGGAGCCTCTTCATATATTTATCAAAAATTATTGTTTAACTTAACCTAGATCTTCATGCAGATGTGACATGCATAATGATATGCAGATAAAGTAATATAAAAATCAGTTCATGTGATGTACGTAATTTTTTTGTTTGATTTTTAGATGCAATTAAAAGATGAGATGCCATGTGAATTATATTCAACAGATGATCATGCAAGATAAGATATATAAATATGCCCTACAAATGTCAAATCATTGAGCAACAAATATTGGATATATTTAGAGTCAAAATGAACAATAAGAATCAATAATGGCACGTAAATCATGAGAAGAGGACATTATTTATATCATTGAAAATTAGCTCATTTAATTGATTGTCAAATCAAGAACTAAAATATGCCATTAGAAAGAGAATACAACAAGCTTCAAAATGAGATTGACATTCAATTTGGAGCTACTATGCTCAAGATATGCTAAATGGAATGCAAGGGCATAAATGTAGTAAAAATACATGAAAAAAAATATAAATATTACAAATAGGCCCCTGGAGGGACATATTTGCAATTAGTGAAAACTAACTAGGTCCCTATGTAATTTTTCCAAGTGCACGGGGGAATTTTGTAATTAACCAAACACGACAGGGCCTCTATGTAATTTTCCCCAAGCGTTCACGTGAGGCATGCGCCTGGAAGATGCATGTATTTCTTTGAAAGTTGTGGGGTCTTCATGCAATTAACCCATCCCCTCATATGCGAAGCATGCGCGGGGGCTAGGCTCGGGCCACGTGGCACATGCAAGTGGTTCGGGGAGCGGTTTGGTCACCCGAGCCTTAAGGGTAGGCGTGGAGGTTCAAACCATCATCTGGGATGTCTGATACAGATGATCGGACGGTAGTTGTAGCATCTTTCTCCGCCCCTCATGGTGGCGAGGGGCCTGGGCTTCGGTGAGCTCCTAATTATTCCTCTGTCCTCCTGATGCTTCCTCGAAGGTCGAGAGAGGATCACTGGAGGCTGGCGAAGTCCCTGGAAGGTCCAATGATTGGCGAGGTTGCTTGGAATGGTGGGACAGTGCTCCATCATTGGATCTAATGCTTGAGATAGGAGATGCCTTGAAGCTTCCAATCATTGAAGGATTTGACTTGCAGAAGAAGTTAGCACATATTCGAGGCTTGTGCGAAGTGGGTTGGGATGAGGGCTTGAGAGAGGCAGAGAAGATGATGTCCCAATGGGTCCTCCAACATGTCGGAGGAAAAGGAGCGGGGTGGTGGGAGATTCTGATGGAGAGAGGGAGTGATTTAGGGGAGGTGTGAAGATCGGGGTGGTGCGGTGATGTTGTCGGAGCAAGCGCCTAAGTGTGAAGAGGTGTGTGGGCGTCGAATAAAATAGGAGAACACAAACACAAAATGTAAAGGTGTGTACCTAAAGGATTCGAGGAGGAAGAAGGGTGGACAAAGTGACTTGGCTGGTCTCCAGAGGAAGCCCTGGTCTTTGCTCGAATTCGATCATCTGGTTCGAAGAGCTTGGCAGGCTGGAGGTGTCGCGACATGACGGTCAAGCCATGGGTCAACATTGAAGTAGAGGGAGTCCATGATGACCCTCCTCCAGCCTCCTCCTGTCACAGAGAGGAGGAGGAGGAGGGCTAGGGCTCTTGCTCAAATTTGATGGACAAGGAGTGTAGGGGAAAGAGGCCGAGTATTTGAAGGCAGAGGTGGTCGGTTATAGGTGGTCATGCAAAGGGATTGAATGCGCGAGAAGGTCAGATCTAGGGTATTGATGGGTTGGCAAAGGTCAGTGAAGTGGGACCTACATGGAGCGGGCATTAGGTTGCTGAGAGGGGGCTCAAAGCAATGGAAGAAAATGGAAGGGGGAGAAGGTCGTGCAAGGCGCAACGGACGGGAAGAAAGGCGTTGGAGGTAGACGACGCAACCAGGACCATTGGATCTTACGATCCAACGACCCTGATTGGGGTGCAAGGGGTTGGCAATGATCTGATCAATCATATCAGATCTAGTGGCTGGGGAACGAGTGGGGGTGAACGGATGACGGCTATTGGAGAAGGGGCGACGCGGGAAATGCGTAGCCCTAAGATGATGCGCCATCCAATGGCTACAATGTTTGAGGGTGAGAGTGTCTTGAGTGGTATATGGAGACGTAATCTGACGGCTGACAACGAAGTGGGAGTGGATGGCCAAGATGGAGGTGATGGAGGATCATTAGATGGCCGAGGAGGTGGTCGGATGGAGGGAAAAGATGGGGGAAACGTGGGCGGTCCAGAGGTCGCCACATGGCACATTCAAATAATTCAGAAATGAAGAAAATAAATAAAATTCAAAAATAAATGATTAGAAGCTGAGTTAGAAAAAGGTCAAAAACATGAAAGCTATAGATGTCTATGAGATCTACAAATTTCGTGTTGGTCAAAAATCCAAAAAAGGTCATTTGTACAATGAAGAAATTTTTGCAAGTATTTTTAGTGACTAAAAATGCTTAATTTTTGTTTTGATATTTTTTTAATTTTTTAAATAAAAACAAATATACACAATAAATAAACTAATTTTTAGGAATTTTAAAAAATAAAGAAAATAAGAAAAAGTGTTATAAATACAATAAATTAGAGATATTGTTAATTTTATGTGTTTGAATTATTTGCCAAAGATGAGGAATTAATGATAATTTCTCATAAAGTTCTTATTAATCGAGGATAAAAAATAGAGAATGGTGATGATCCAATAGGGATTCATCATACCCCTATATTTAAATTATGCTCTCCTCGAGCATCTAAAGAATGAAGGAGCTGGATCAAATCCTGACATTGCATGTGGAATTTTCAAGGCTCAATTTATCGAAGATCCTCAATTTAGTGATCCTAAAATTCTGAGCTCAACCATGTTTTAATCAAAAGGAATCCAACTTCTCTAATTATTAGACTTTTTGTTTGTACATAAGATATTAGGATATGACTTTTAGTGTACTGCATTCACGAGAGTCGAGTCAAGATGTCACCCAAGGTTCCAGTCCAGGAAACTCTCCTCTAGACTTAATCCTCAACACTAGGGAATAAGTCGGTTCTTACATTCTATCCACCGTCTTATAGGTTGTCAGACTTGAAAGTGCAGATGGATAGACAGATGATGGAGGCCATAGGATTGTGTATATTTTTCTCTCCCTCACATTAGAACAAGGGGCCTCTCGAATGCCTTATTACTCAACACTTGTATATTTTTATTGTTGATCAATGTATTCATCAAGAGAATTCAGAGTCATCTGCACTTGCTTTCTTGGAAGTACATCGAGGTGAGTCTCTTTTGAGTATCTAAGATACCTTCAACACCCAACTTGTATCACTATACGATGCAGAACCTTTTTTTTGGTGCTAGCCTGACTCCTTGGTCCTAATAACGTCTGGTCCAAGTGGACACTTTGAAATGCTTAGAGTGCTCGCCTGTGGTGGAAGCTCATAGAATTTGTATTTGTAATGATTGAGCTTTTCTTTGTATGAGAGAACTTCTCTCGAATGTTCATTTCATTGTTATGCTAATTCTACTTCTTTTATCAAAAGTTGGTGCACAATGATCAACAATTTAATTAGATTTCATCACACCCTGCACATAGGTAGATATCAAATGATAGCATGCGAACTTGTTCACATACTGGCTAGGATTTTGCCGACACTCGGGTTTCTTGAAGCCTTCATTAACTTTATCCCGTCCTCGAGCATCATTAAATCGGGTCTAAACTCAAATCTCCAGTCTTAGTTCAAGGGATAATTCAACTCATCTCATCAATCATGCAGTTGTGAAAGTGATGTGCTGCTCATATTCTTTAGAAGGTAGAGATGAAGAGTGCAATATAGCGCTCAAATCTTCGAACTAAGGAAGCGTGAATTATCAAGTTTCAAAAATCCTAATAACTAAGGCTGGCTAACTCAGTCTCTCAAGATTTCAGAAATCAAGTGTCTTTAAATCCTCAAAAATTGAGTGAAAGTGAATGTGTCCGGGATTGATGAACCTCGGATTCATCATGCTAAAATCCATATATTAATCCTTGAGCTTAAAACAATTCAATAAAAATTAGATTAATTACTGTATATATTTTGGTTTTATAAATAAATTAAAAATACAAGAAAAATATAAAACAGAAAAATGCATTGTTTTTATTCCTTAAAAACACTCCCAACAGTATTTCTCCCTTTGTTTGATTTATTTTGTGTTTTTGGTCGACATAAAACTTGTATATCTCATCAAGATCTACAACTTTTATGTTTTGAGTTTTTCTTAATTCATCCGTTTTCTACTTATTTTATATTTTCCTTTATTTTTATCTTTGAATAACTCTCATTGGGCCACGTGGCTCCTTCCGGTTGAGCCACGTGGCCTGCCTTCCCTTGCACCACCTTCCACACCGTCCGATCACCTTCCAGGCACCCTCATCTCAACCACCCGTCCCCCTTCATTTTCCACCCCTATCAACGCCTCCAGATCTAATCTGGAGCGCCCGCTTCCGCCTGCTCTGCAACCGTTGATCGCTAGATCCAACGGCCAATCCACCATCTTCAACCTCCAACATTCCCCTCTCTCCCATGATCTCCACTCATAACCGCTCACCCCCTTTCCATTTTCTCCACATTCTCGACAACACCCTCGCTCCCCTGACCATGCCAGGGCTAAGCCCTAACTTCCACCATCTTCGTGTGACACCTAGCCTTGCTCCTTCCCTCTATATCTGGTCAGCGCAAGCTTACGAAGATACGCATTCCACAACCTGCACCTCCACTTTCGACCCTTTAAATATGTCTACTCCACCACTTTCACCGATGTCCGCCTTTATGCGAGACGAGACCTAGTGCCTCTCCTCCCCTTTGTAACAGAGAGGGGACTGATTGAGGATGCAAAGACGACCTTCAACCTCGGTGTCGACCCATGGCCATGGTAGGCCATGACATGGCCCCAGGCTGGACAAGGAGTTGCTCTGAAAGGTCGTCGAAGTCCAGTAAAGACTGGAGCTCCCCTTACAGCTCATCCTAGACCTCTTCGTCCTCCATGCGCCTCTTCAATCTCCAGGTAAGTCCTCTCCTCTCTTCTGTTGTCTTTCTCCTAATTAATTAGGTGCATACACATACATTCACTGAGCATTAACCATCTCACGAGATTCGTCTTATTCTACTCATCCTTGCACCACTCCCAGCTCACTTCCTCCTCTTCTCCATAACCTGACCACATCCGCACCACCTCCTCTTTGGCTAGCTGGAGAAGGAGCTCTAGTTCCCCAATCCTCCACTCGCACGAGACCCCATTCTACTCGCTTCGCACGCATTGCTTCGGCTTAGGACTAACACTTACAGGTACACTCCTTCAATGGTCGGACCTTCGCCGGAGCTTAGTTCTAAAGCTCCATCTCCGATGGGATCACATCGCCACATCGATCCTGACCTCTCCGGCTATACCCCTGCATCTAAGCTTCAATGTCAACGCCTCTAGTTCCTTCCTCAAGCTTTTGACATCCAATAGAGGCCTAGAGGAAGAATGGGGAGCTCGCTGGAACACAGCCAATTCTGTCGCAGGAGGCGATAACGTAGAAGAACGTATTGTACAGATGTTTCCCGATCCTCATGATTAGACGACTCATAATCAGCCACGTCGCCACTCCAAGGCATGGAGGTTCGGGCGGTCTGAGCCAACACCTGAAGATCCAGATCTATCCACGTGGCCCGAGCCTCATGCCTATAGCTTCCTGAACCAAGCACCGAGCCTCGCCTCCACCCAATCCTAGCCCTCACATGATCCAATCACATGGGGCTAGGTAAATTACATCGATGCCCCGCCATATTCTCCAAATTGCATATAGGTCCCTCCAAGCACGTGCAATGCATGCGCATATGGGGTTATTTGCAAGCCCCTCCGAGTTTCAATGACTGCAATATAACCTCTATGCGTATGGAATTTTTACAGGGAAGGCCTTGCGATTAGTTTTAATTTCATTTATGCCCTTCCCAGGGCCTATTTGCGATGATTTTATAATTATTTCATGTTTTCTTCATGTTTATGCCCCTGGACTATTTTATAGATATCTTGAGCATATGATCTCCATTTAAGTTGATTTCAATTTCATTTCGAAGCATGTTTCATTGTCTATCCATTGGTTCCTATTCTGACACTTAAATTAGGATGATAAATTATAGTTATATAGTGTCATATGTTTATTGATTTTGAATGCCATTTGCTAGTTTTGATACATGAATTGCTTCTGGAATTGATCCACATCCCATTGCTCATTGATATAATTAATTTGGGGCATACTTGTATATATTTGTCTTCCATGTTTTTTTGCATCTCATTAATTGTGTACATGCATTGGATCTCTTTTTAACTATATTTAAAATTCAAACAAGAACATATGCATCTTTTGCATCATTGTGTTTGAATTATATATTAGCACACCATTTTGCATATCACGTTTGAATAAAGACCTAAGGCTAGAAAATGATCACTCATTAATGAAACAATAATTTTCGATAAAAAGATTAAGAAGCTAGTGTCCCTGTGTCCGACCTTGCTATACTTACCAAGTTATAAATATTCCGCAACATTCAGAGATTGTGGTTTTTGATGAATCAAATACCGTCTCCTATAATACAATTCATGATTATTAAAGAGAAGGTTTTAGCGATTTATCAAATGACGTTGTTGCCAGGGGTATGACATATCTTTATTAATTTATTAAATTTCATTGTATTATTTAATGTGAATATTTTCAAAATTTTTAGGTATTTCCTTTGTGTTGTTTTTGCATCACGTGCATATGATTTTTCTTGATATCTTCTGACAATTTCTTTTGTGATAGGGCCCATGGAGATCGAGGATGCTTGAGATTCATGGAGGAATGGAGTTGGGAGCTCCCGTTACGAGGAGCCACAGAAGAAAATCTATAGGAATTTAAGGAATTTAGGTAGCATTACATTCATTCATGCAGTTGTAAAAAAATACGCATCATGTGCATTTTTTGCAGTCCTTATTTGAGGACTCCCGTGTGTAAAAAAACAGTGGATCACTCGATAGCCTCTAAAGTATATTCAGATATAAAATGCCTTTGATGCATGGGGTATGGACTTCATGTAACCATTTTTTAATAGTTAGGGATTTGAGTTCATCCTACTCGCCATAGATTATGTCAATCATTGGGTGGATGCTATCCCCACTCGATCTACAAACAACCGTACAATGTGTTGCTTTCTCAAGGACAACATTATATCACAGTTCAATTTTCTGAAGATTCTCATATCATATGGGGGGAGATACTTTATCAATAAAAAAGTGAAGAAACTTGTGAAGGAGTACATCATTGAACACCGTGTCATAGCTCCTTATCACCCACAGAATAGTGGTTGGTTGAACGTTCAAATAGGGAGATAAAGACGATTGTACATGAGCTTGTGCATAATGATAGGAAGAACTGTTTTCAATTACTTGACTCAGTTCTATGGATTTATCGTACGTCGTACAAGTCTTCTTAGCGCATGTATTCCTATCACTTGGTATATGGTAAGCCATGTCATTTTCTCGTAAAACTCATTCACAAATCTTTGTTGGAAATTAATATTTGCAGCTTGGATTCAGAGAAAGCCAGCCAGAACCAAAAAGTTGACCTGAACCGGTTGCTAGAATTCGGAAACTATGCATACGACAACAAGTTGATGTAGAAGGCGGAAGTCAAAAGATGACACGATAAGCATATAAGGAGAAAGACTTTCTAGTCTAGTCAAAAGGTGTGATTGTTTGATGCAAGGTTAAAATTATTTCTATGCATGTTGAAGATCAAATGGACAGGGTCATTCTTAGTCAGAAATGTATGTAACAATGGTAGTATAGTCATATCAGGATTCATCTGATGCACGACCATTTATCTTCAACAGACAATTGTTGAAGCTGTATTTAGAGCATGGAACTTTCCTATCTGTTGTCAGTTCGATTCAGGTGGTATTTCAAGAAGAGCTCCTTGAAGCAAAAGGATCAGAAACACTGGTTCTGAAATTAATTTTCTTTTTTCTTTTCATTTTATTTTCATTTATTTTCGTCTCCCATTTACTCATCCATCCCTTTCGTCAAGTGATATACTTAGGATGACTATATCCTAAATATAGGGGGGTGAGTGATTTAAGTGTTCGTTCTTTGACCCCTCGCTTGTCTCTTGACTTGTGGATATTCTATTCTATACTTAGGGATCCTTTACCCTAAGTATAAGGGAGACAAGCCGAATTGTGACTTTGTATATTTTAATCCTCGATCGTACCTACATGGTGTACAATATGCTATATTTAGGATTAGTTGATCGTAAGTATAGGGGGATGATCGATTTCTTATTCTTTTATCCAGTCATTGTGGTATATACTTTTCCATATTTAGCATGAGTCATGTCTTCCTTTATTGCTCTTTGATCACTATGAGGACAAAGTTCGAGCTAAGTATGGGGGGTCATATATATGTATATATACGTTAGCCATAACTCATACTTTCATGTTTTTCAATAATATGGTTAATATACTACATTAGTTAATGGTATATAAATAAATCATCTAAAAAATAAACTCTTTAAATATGTATACAAATTTTTGAAAAATTATTTGTGAATAATTGGTTTGAAATTATTTCACAAAATGATTTGGAAAATGGTTGCAAAATGTTTTGAAAAATCTTTTGAAACTCTTTTGAAAAATACTTGTAAAATATTTTCAAACAATTTGAAAAATAAGCTCGTTGTAAATGTTTGTAAAAAGTTTGTAAAAAATTGTTTGTATTTTTTTTTGAAAATCTCCTTGTAAAATTATTTGCAAAATAAGTTTTCAAAATGTTTGACAAATGTTTGCATAAAAATATTTTCTATTTATTCTGAAAAATCTGTAGATAATATCCTCGTAAAATTCTTCAAATTAACATGTACATACTGTATAAAATCATGTTTAAATTTGTATAAAAAAACTTGTATAAAATTATTTATTAATATGCAAAAAATCCTTATGGATTCTCTAATTCTTTTCTTTTTAAAAAATTCTATAAAAATTTACAAAACTCCAGAAAATCCTAAAAATTAGAAAAATTCTTTCAAAACTCCATAAAAATTTGCAAAACTTTTTTAAAATCACATAAAATGTTCAAAACTAGATAATTGTTTCACAAAAAAATTTTCTTGCATTGCATAAGCATTTTTCTAAATGGCTTAGACAATTGAGAAAGTCTAAATAAAATTTGAAGATTGGAGCTTGGTCTAGACCTTAATCAACTTAATTTCACATGAACCTTATAGGAACTGGAATTAAACTTCTCATGTCAATGAGACTTAATTCTTTGAATCCACAAGACCATGTTCGTGTATCATCTTGACTAGCCTAAGTAGAATATTTCGAAGTGCATGCATGACTCTTGTTGATAATGACCTAAATTGGACACCACATTCTGCACTTAGATCAACTCAAAGGAGGTGGTGAGGGCATGATTCTTTATCTTGACGAAGCATACGTGTAGAAACATGTCGCCCAAATAGGTGGCATGTGCCCCCAACCCGATCTAGTGCCATGGACATCTAAAGACCAGACATTGTGGGTTGCAATAAAGCTTTAAAAGAGGAATAATGTACTAGCTCAAGAGGAAAAATTCTTTATATAAATGTTTTTATATATAGTATAAAAAAATTGCAAAATAAAAAAACTCTAAAAGAATAGATGGGGAAAAGTGAATGAAAAAAAATCAAAATCTCGTCGAATATATATGAAATAAATGAGGTATTATGCTTCAAAGTCAATATCTCAAGGTTGCCTACAACAGGAGATTGGATTACACTGGCCAAGCTCCATAGGATATGTGACTACACTGGTTACACTCCAT
This sequence comes from Ottelia alismoides, assembly GCA_037367405.1. NCBI lineage: Eukaryota > Viridiplantae > Streptophyta > Magnoliopsida > Alismatales > Hydrocharitaceae > Ottelia > Ottelia alismoides. The sequence goes on along the minus strand of JAZKJV010004266.1, from coordinate 795,031 downwards.
TCTTCTCTCTACCCCCTCTTCTTGAGTCAGTTGCACTCGAACTTATAAGGAAATACCACGATCCTTGAGGAAAGAGTAGTTAGATTTGTTAATTAGGGTTACTGTTCCTTTCTATTTCTCATTAAAAGAGCTACTTCCACTTACACTATAAAAGTAAGACTTATAGTCATAAGGATTTGCATATGAATAGACTTATTCTGACCTGGCTATTAAGGCAACATGAACAAAGATTTGCGAAACTTGAGGACTGTTAAGTTTTAGATCCTATTCCTGATAAGGTTTTGAACACATTAACAATCCAAATGTCCTAATTGAGCTCCAAACTTTGATTTTGTGGAGACAAGTTTTAAAATCAACTTCAATCTAACTTTCTTTATTTTTCTTTTCTTTATTTTCTCTTTTGCATCACTTATTCTTCTAATAAGTGTTTGCTAGGGGCTATCAAAGGTAAGTATAGGGGTTTGATGAATAGCCATTCATCTACATGTATATGATGCTAACTTGCACAGATTAATAGTCATTATTTATATTTAAATAATATATAATTATATATATTTAAATTCAAAATAATAGAATAAAGAAAGAAAACTAAATTAAATTAAGTATCAAAGCTATTGAATGACCTTAAATCCCGGAACCGAGTCAATATTGACTAGGTCGATAAGGAATAAAGTAGGGGGATGTAAGGGCTAGGTATTGTATATAGAAATCCTAATTTTAAACTCCAAAAATAGTCACTTTTACACTATTTTATTCTATATTTTATACACTACATATAAATATATAGAAAATTATAAAATAATTACCAATAGAAATAACGCACAGTACAACTGGGACACACATATGAAAAAGCCACAAACCAAACTTCACAGATCAACATCTTCTTCATATAAACTCAGAATTCAAGAAAATAACTTTTATTGTATTCTAATTAAGTATCTACTTAATAAGCAATTTCATTAAAAATGGAGTTAAGATGCAAAAGCCAGCTTTCTGGGGTACGATTGTACTATGTATCTGTATATAATATTAACATATTTCATTCTTTATATTTTTACTTTCTTACATTTTTAAACAAATGTATATATTATTTGAAATACATTAAAAATATAAATACAAAATAAAATTATTAAAAATATATTAAAATAAATAATACATTAAAATATATATGTATACTATACCTATAATGTATATGCATACAATTATTTATGTATGTAAATAAAATCATAAAAATAAAACAAAAATGTTTAAATATGTAATTAGTTACATTATAAATATAAAATATGTACTTATGATAATAAAAATTAAAAACCCAAAATAAAAATAAAGCATGTAAAATATAGGTAAATATACCTATGTATATTCTTGGAAAGATTAACACCCAATAAATTAAGTTGTAGAAATATATAAAAATCTTGATAAATTAGTTGAAAATATAAACATTTTTTCATGTTTTAATTTATTTAATAAATTAATTTAGTATTTTTATTGAACTTATAATATTTTATTTTCTATTTTATCCTGTAGTGGCTGAGTTGGACTGATAACATCCCAACATACATTGACCCTTGGTCAACTGTACCCTTCCTAAGGATGCGCCTATCTTGTGACTTGGTTGATTTGGCCATTTTTTGGTGCTAGATATACAAATACATATTGTTTGATTTCTTCATGAGACCTCTGCATCACACAATTCTCCATCACTCCCATCAGCTAGCTTCCTCGTATATTCATCGAGCCCATCAAAAACCCTAATCGATTGAAGCCTCCTCACTTGGCTATAAGAACACCTCCTACACCTTTGATTCGAGATGAATCTGTATCTGATACATTGTAACCTCTCTCTTTGATCATGTGATGGAGTCTTCCTCTCATGAAAGGAGGCGAACTTTTCGATCGAAGGCATGGATAAAATCGATTTGAGGGCTGATTTAGACCTTGCTGGAGTAGCCTCCAGGCGACCTTTGCTCCTAGGTCTTCCAGACTAGGTGTGTTGTGTATTTTTCTCATCTTTGTTGCATTTTCATTCCAGTAGCTTAGATTGAGCTTTATTTTCAGTTACATTTATTGATCTTAGCTAATAAAAAATAAAAAATATGCTAGAGCTCTTGAAGCTCCAACTTTTGTCCATTATGCTCGACCCTTCATACCAACTAGCCAGCCATCCCACCTTCTTCCCTTCTCACTTCTCCATCTTTTGATCATCTCCTATACCTCAATCTTGCAAGGATTGAGTCCACTGGTCTCCCTTCCCCTTCCATCACCGGAGGCCCTCCGACCCGCTTCATTCGCATCAAGTTCCACCTAAAAAAGCCATTGTATTGTTCGAATTGGTATCCCCTTCTTAGATATGTAGGTCCGAGCTTCAAAGACCCCTCACAGGATGTGAATCGATTCAGCACAGGAGCCTCCAGGTGCCTAGACTTTCACGAGCCTCCAGCTCCCCAATGATGGGACATGGACTCTCTTAACACCTTCTTCAACTACGAACCACTTCCATGAATCTATAGAGCATCTGAGTAGTGAGAAAGATCGTCGAACTCCCTCAGGAGCGAGGATTGAAGGAGCCTTGTATGGTGTTCTTCCCCTATTCGTCCAATTGGCCTCTCTACTATTGGATCAAGAGTGTTGTCCTGTTCACATAACAACCGTTGGATCTTACCGCATCTCCACCGTCAGATGATGCCACAAACTTGATCTCAACTGAGCATTGACGAAGAGGCATTGGCCAATTATAGTCGTTCATTGTGTAAGTAAAGTTCATCTAGTAGCCCGCTTGCGTGCACCAGAAGGGGTATTCACTAAAATCTATTTGTTTTCATCATTCTCTCGAAATGGAAATATCATTATATACAATCTATTGCGATCTAACTAGCATAGAGCACTCCTAATATTCATGCATCCTGCATATGGAAGACTTTAAATAAACCCGAAGTTTAATCCCTTATTCTATCATTGGGTTATAATATCAACCATATGCTTTCCAAAAGCATATATGAACATTATCGAATTCTTATCTTGTTTCATAAACAAGATGATCATCGATGGAATTCAATGTGAGACCAATGAAATCGCTCATGTATTTCAGTTCAGAAAGTATAAACACATGTATGATTCCTTTGAGAGATCATACATCTCATATTTTCTTATATGCACACCAACTCGTTGTTTATAGACTTTGTCAGGCCATCAATATATTGGTCTATGCACTCAGATATATAGATGCATATCTATCTTCGGTCAAAGGTTGTGTGCATGTTTATGACGGTATATGATACATGCTCTTTAATATTTCGAACTTATCAACTTAGCTCTTGAAGTTGAGTCATTCGACACATCATATTTATTCCTATTAAAAGACCTGCATTATGAGTGTCAGTCACATTTCTATCTTTAGAAAAGATTGCCGTCTCTTCTCAAACAAAATATCCTTATTGAATATCACTTAACGATGCCAGTTGTTCCCTCAATCTAATTTTTTAGATCTATACACCTGCATCAACCTCTATGACCTAACCATTTATATCAACAACTGTATGATATCATGATGGGCATGATGCATAACTATTAAGTTGATTTTGTGGTTTTATAGAAAGTGTGAATAACCATTCTAACATAAAATTGATTTAAGTAAATAATTTTTGCATTTTTTAACATGGTATTGATTCCAGAGGCGAACTTAGGGAGGGAAAATTTCAATCTTAGGTAGATTAACAAAACTATTAAGTGATTATAGTTTTCTATTTGTTTTTTTGGTATTTTTACATATTTTTCGTGTATTTTAGAGAATTCTAAGTATTTTTGGCATTTTTATCTTGTTTTGTGTGAACATATGTGATATGTATATACGTATAGGTTTTCTATTTTTATGTGTATCATGTTTCCTAAATAAGATGACAATAATGGAGTTCATTGTGACTCCAATGTCTCATAAGTGAGCTCTTGTATTCTGATTTATTGAGTATGTTTTTATATGTTTACTTCAAGAGACTATACACCACATATGCCCTCACATACACACTAGTTCATTAGTATTTAGACCTTATTAGGCCATCAATCTATTGATTTGCCAGTGCATATTCGGACCTATATGTGTATATTTATATTTAGTCAGAGGATGTGTGCCCACCTTGTGGCAATTTACGATATGGGTCTTAATATCTCGATCTCGTCAAGTTAACTATTTAAGTTGATTCATCTGATACCTTCGAATATCTATTCTTATGCAGAAGACCTACACCAAGGATATTAGTCAGATATCAATTTTTAAAGAAGATCACTATCTCTTCTCAGACTAATATGACCTAAGTCCAAATGCAAGAATATTTAGGGGCGGAGGATGCATTCCAGACAATGGCCGCCCAAGGGACCTCCGGAGCACGGTGGAGCACAAGATCAATAGCATCACAGAATGTGATACCCTTAGGGGAGCAAGTCCAGGAATGATCGCTCGGTGTGGAGCAGATAGCACTATGAATGGAGTCACACCTAGCAAGAATAACATGCCAGATCATAGAGGCATTGCTCCCCGGAATCACTTCCCAGAAAGTAGCAGAATGAAGGTATTTCCTCCTCATAAAGTTACCCTAGATAGAATGGTCGGCGGTAAGCACACGCCAAGACCAAGCCATGATCATCGCAGAGCAGAGGGATACGAGGATCTCTGACCAAGGCCTCCCTCGACCTTCAGGAGGCAAGCGATGTGACAACTCACACAATGGCGCCAAAAACACCAAAGAAAATTAGCGCACATCTTATCGAGCACTTCTTGGACGAAATAACTTACTTTTACGCGCGTTCATTTTGAGGTTCAAAATAGCCTCGAATTCCGTGAGCACCTCCCGGACTGCAAGAAACAAAGACGACGATCCCTTACAGAAAAAGAGGATGTCATCGGCTAAGATAAGGTGGGTCGGAGCGCAGAGATGGCCCCTACCCAAAGGCTACAGCCCCCCTATCAATCACGGACTCAACAAGTAGAGACAGAGATTCCATACCAAGAGCAAATAATTGAGGGATAATAAGGTCACCTCACCTAAGGCCACGCGTTCCCTTGAAGAGGCCTGCCGAAGAACCATTGACTAGTACAGAGAAGGAAGAAGTGAGGATGCAATTTGATATCCATCCAATCCAAACACACGGGAAGCCCATCCCTTCCAAGCACTTAAGGATGAAGGGATGCATCATAGTATCAAAGACTTTGGTAAGATCAATCTTTAAGCAAGCATGTGAAAGGTTGGTCGAGCGGTCAGATCCGCTAGCAAGTTCCTGAGCTAGCCTAGAATTGTCACCAATCGATCTCCCCTTGATGAATGCGGTTTGGTTGATGGAGATGAGGTGAGGCAAGACCACAGAGAGGTGTGAGGACAGAAGCTTTGAGAAAATTTTATAAGTGACATTGCAGTATGATATAGGCCTGTAGTCTTCCAAACCCGAAGGGGAGGAGACTTTAGGGACCAGAGTTAAGAAAGTGTGGTTGACTTCACGAACCATATTTCCTCCCCGATAGAGGAAAGTCATAACAGCAATTATGTCACCCTCCAATAGATGCCAGTGCCCTTGAATAAGTCAGCATTGAACCCATTTAGCCCCGGGGCTTTGGTGGAGGGTATGGAGTGAAGAGCGTTAGAGATCTCCTCCTTGTCGAAAGGTCGCACGAGCCAATCACGAGCCTCATCGGTAAGAATGGCTCTAGGCGCAGGGGGGTCCAGACTAGCCGGATGGGGTAGGGCAGGGCCAAGTAAATCCCCATAGAAGCCGACAGCGGTGGACGCCACCTCAACAAAGGTATCCATTCATTTCCCATCACTTCCAATGAGAGAAGCGATTGTATTCCGAGCTACTCGACCTTTGGCCGATATATGAAAGAATTTAGTATTTATGTCACTAAGTTTGAGCCAGTCCGTACGACTCTTCTGCCACCAAGCCGACTCAAGGTCACCCTAAACATTCTTGCACTATGTATCGCTTTGCTCTGAATCTTCTTCCGACGTTAGATAGACTGGAGAGGCATGTCATTGGCGAGCTTGGTCCGTGCTACCTATGTGGGCTTGAACCTGAATCCCGAGACCATATTTTCTTCCATTGCAGCTTCTCTGCCTCCATCTGGGATCTAGTCCTCTCCGGCCTGTGCCTTTCGAGGCCACCCTCATCCTCATTGATTGGGATTCTGGAATGGGCTAATGCTTTGCAGGGGGAGGGTTTAAAACGTCTTCTCATTTCCGTGCTTGCCGCAACTGCTTGGATGATCTAGAGGGAGCGCAACTTGAGATGGTCCAACGGCTCCATCTCTACGGCCCCGGCTGTGGCTCCGCAATCATCTATGTTGTCCATGCCCTGATGAGTTGATCTCTCCCGGTGCTCGATTTTTGCTCTCCCGAGCCCAGGATGGGTTTGGTAAGTACCGTTATTCCTGTTATGTTTTACTTCTTTCTGATTCTTTTCTTATGATTGCCATCACCTTTTGTGGTGACGCCTGTAAAAGATACAAATTACATCAATGGAAATTTATACTTACCCAGCAAAAAAATATGACCTAAGTCTCTAAATTAACAACTATATAATACTCAAAATGGTCGAGGTACATATCCCTTTTCGTACTGAAGAACTTTAACAATACTACAAATGCAGATATGTTTTATTTTAGATATGTAATGTTATAAGGCGGGGGAGGGTGAGGGCAAGCAATGATTTAAATAATACATGGTAAGTTCAAGTAGAGCAGGGAGGAGATGAACCAACGATGGTGACTGACATGAAGGGCTCGTCAGCGGGGCCTAGGTGGTTGGTGTTTAGTTGGTTTGAAGGGGGAGTGGGGGAGGTTGGTGGTGATCGAGACTTGGGGCTAACAACATGGTGCCATACAACCTACATTTACAAAGGACAATCCTGGTCAGGATTTCTAGGGCCAACTAACTCTGAGTTTGGGTTGTGAAAATTCAACAAGATGAAGGCTCGGGCAACTCCCTTTGTAATTATTTTTTTATCTATTTTAAAGGGGAAATTAGGAAATGTATTTCTTTCCTGCGATAGAAATTGAAGGAAATTTGAGGGGAAAACTACTAATTTTAGGACTTCATCGGTCAACGTTAAGTTGTTTCGTTAGATTTCATTTTTGATTTTATGGAGCCCTAACCGTTATACGAGTGCAATTTTAGGGAAGTATTAGTATCATACTATCACCGTTCAGAACGTCAGAATATTGTGTTGATAGAAAATGCAGATTTTAAGATTTGTAGAGAGCATCGATGTAAATACACCTGGGAAAAAATATAGGTATCGGCAACCCCAGAAGGAGGGCCGATCTCTCTCCAACCCCCGGCTTAACCGCTCTCGAGGCACCACGGCATCTCACTATTTGCATTTGGGAGAATGGGTACTCGCCGTCGTCTCCATCTCCCGATGCTGTCCCTCCTCCTCTGCCTGCTATGCTTTAGGGTTCCTCCGATCCTCTCCGCGTCTGCTCACGAATTCGCCGTGGACGGGAGGGTGATCGAGCTCGATGAATCCAACTTCGATTCGGCGGTCTCGGCCTTTGATTACCTCCTCGTCGATTTTTACGCACCTTGGTGCGGCCATTGCAAGAAATTGGCACCTGAGGTAAAGGAATGTTCTTGTTGGGATCAAATCATGCTTTTGCTGCTATTAGGTGTTCTCATTTGGCTGTAAAGACGGCTAGATTGTGAATTTGAAATTTTAACTAAATCGGGAGTACATATTGATATTGGCGTTTGACTCAATTACGAGGAAGTTTTCCCCTTTAAAGACCCGTCACTTAAACGATGTGCCTGATCATGTATTGCATAACCTGATAGTCCCCCTCTCCCCCAAGGACACAACATAAATCGTCAATTATGTTTACTCATTCAATAATGTGATAGCCTCATTCTCCTTCTCGCCTATCACAAATTCACTCATCATCCCTGAGTTTCACCTTCCAATGTCTGAGCTGCATCACTAGTGTAATTACACCCGTGGATCACTTTTTTTTTGAACAGACAAGGTATTCCTGTGCTGGCAGTTAGAGTACTTATAATTTGTCTTGATTGATACCACGAGCGGCATCAGCAAGCCTTTTTGTCTCGTTGGGTGGGATTGTCTTCATTAATTCATTACATCCAAATTAGATCTAATTTGTGTTGTATCCCACATTAACTTGACATTAGTTAGATTATATTCCATTGTTTCCTTCCACTTTCACCGTGTAAGTGTCCTTTCTTGCCCGTCTGCAAGGCTGTCCTTGATCTTCTCCATCATACTGTTGATCTTTTTTTGTCATCTTCTAATCTCATCGCTAATTTGATCCATTTTTATCTCTATATATCCACTATAGAATCTCCAACTCTGTCACACATATTCTTTCAACATATATTCAACAGCCTCACATCAGGTTTCTTAGATGTCAGGTTTCATTATGACTCTACAGTTATGGATTTTACCTCCAAAGGTAGGACAAGGAATGCTTCTATTCACTTCAACAAGCCCTCATTGATTTTTTTTACTCATAAACCTGATTTTTGGGGTTTGGCTAACTTATTGCATTAATATCAAAAGATGTATGATTTATACATGGAAGCACACATGTGAGAATGGATTAAAGTCTTACATCGTGGAAAAATATAGCTAAGGCATGGCCAGCTTGGTGTTGAAATAAAAAGTATATCTATGATATTAAGGTGGTTATGAAGAAAAGCAAAAGTGAACAGAAGGCAAAAATATTACAAAAATTAGTGATGTGCCTTCTTTTTCCGATCTTCACATGAAAGAGTAGTAGTTCTTATAGTAAGAACTAGTCCCGTCAGACTTCATTCATCCTCTCCTCTTCATCACAAAGTAAGATTTAAGATCAAACTATCTCTTGATTGGAAGTTCTTGAGAGACAGATCTCGTTTCAAGTCTTTTTCTGAAGTTCATCATCTCCAATCTTTGTGAATTCGAGAAGAAATTTTGCCTGCTCGAGCTTCAAGTTTCCATTTGTGATTTTTAACATCATTTTATATCAGCCTCGTATTGCATTGCATAATATTTTGAGGTTACGGGGATTTTTTCCTTGTACTTCATACTATATGGTGTGTATGTGTTGTGGGAGCTGCTCTTCCTTATTTGGAAGAGAAGTTTGTTGACACCGGTGGATTCTAGGGTTGGAAATTGCAATTGAGAGGGAGTTGTTCTTGCAAAAAGTAGTTTGAATATGGGAAAGATCGAGTGATTCAATTGGGGTTGAATTGAAATCCTGAGTTGGAAAGACTTTGGTTGAGGTTTATATCTGATTGAATATTCTTGTAAAAATAGATATGTATATTTTGTGGTTGATTGGTTATATGAGATCGGGCATTCTTACGCTTGTAATTGTTTGTGATTGTGATCTACAGGCTCATCGATAGATTGAGAGTATGCTTTCATATTGAATCTTAAATATCAATTGACTGCTAAAATCACACTCAGTTTTACTAACTAAATTATCTACCCTAAAATATTGAGATCATAAATTGATCTCAATCTATTTAAATCAAATAAAAATTCAAAGACCGAATAGATTAACAAAACCCTGATTTAATTTAAAATCTTAATCTGTGCTTGCATCAGCGACCCAAATCCTGTCCTTGCAAATTCTGTATCACATGATCTTCACTAGAAAACGAGAGTTCCTTCTTCAGATTGATCGGTATCTGCACTTGTTCGATCATCTCCAAGCTTGTAGATGCCGGTTAACAGAAACCACAATCTTCATCTGAGTTCCAGACTTTGCACAATGGTTCTTGCTATCAAGAAAGTTTTCCTTAATGTTTGCAAATGGTACCAATGATGTTGGTGGTGCGTAACATAGTTCAATTAGGATAGAGCTTTTTCTACTATTTCGGAAAACCCTGGTATGCTGAGATTGCATGAAAAGTCGAGGGGTAAAAGATTTCTATCCATAATATTATATTTTGGTATTCTAAGTTGATATGCGGCTTTTCCTAGTTTTGTGGAACTCACTTTTGTTTTCACATCATCTGGACTTTTCAGAACTTTGGTTATTGTCTGTTTGATTTGATTACCACTAAAAAAGTTTCTTTTGTTTTGCAGCTAGATGTGGCTGCGCCAATACTTTCTTCCCTGAAGCAACCAATTGTGATTGCAAAAATTGACGCGGACAAATATCGAAAACTTGCTTCTAAATATGAGATAGAGTAGGACTTTGTTTACCTTCATATAAATTTACTTAATTTCTAATATGCATATCATTCAGATACCTGCAATTATTTGGGATGCTACCTTTAAGAAGCTACTGGTGTGGCTTACTTAGTTAGTTGCACTTTTTCTAGGATGGATTTCTTTTTATTTAGATTGTTAAGCAAACATAGTCGTATTTGTATGCACATTTTGTACTGAATAACCATCCATCAGAGGTGTGCTTTTTTCTTGTTATGAGGTCAGTTCTCTCATTAGTGAAGCCTATTGTGCAGTGGATTCCCAACACTCAAGGTATTTATGCATGGAATTCCGATAGATTACTCGGGTCCGAGGAAATCTGATCTTCTTGTCAGGTTTATGAAAAAATTTGTCGCTCCAGATGTTACCATTCTTGACAATGATTCTGGTGTTCATGACTTTGTTGAAACTGCTGGAACACACTTTCCTATATTCATTGGCTTCGGCTTGAATGATTCATTGATCACAGAATTCGGTAACAAGTACAAGAAGAAAGCATGGTTTTCAGTAGCAAAAGAATTTTCCGAGGAACTTATGGTTACATATGATTTTGACAAGGTTCCAGCACTGGTCTCCTTTCATTTCAAATATGACCAACGTGGTGTTTTCTATGGACCTTTTGAAGGTCAGATACACATTATTGGAACGTCTTAAAATATTCTGGCATTGCCTTTTCCTTTCTTTCAGAGTGGAGCACCATTTGCTTTGATGAGAAATGCATTTGTATCATGCCTGACATGTTTCCTGTTTTTTGGGTGTAGAGGGATTCTTGGAGGACTTCATAAGACAAAATTTATTACCACTGGCTGTGCCCATAAACTATGAGACAACGAAGTTATTGGTTGATGATAAAAGAAAAATTGTTTTGGCAGTTGTTGAAGATGAGTTCAGTGAGGAGACCTCGAAGCTTACAAAAATTTGGAAATCTGCTGCATCTGCAAATCGTGATTTGGTATTTGCGTATGTAGGAGTAAAACAGTGGGGGGAATTTGCTGAAACTTTTGAAGCAACTAAGAAAAGTGATCTTCCTAAAGTACTCATTTGGGATGGGCATGAGGAGTATTACATTGTAAGTGAAAGATATCCTTTTACTGTTTATGACTTCCTTTTTTCCTAATTAAAGCGCTTTATGTCACTTAACCCTTAATTATGTATTTGCCTCAGCACATGCAGCACATGCTAGGTCAACCATAATATGACCTAGATCCATAAAGGTTGTTTTTTTAGGCTCAAAAAGGGGGAGACACTCTACGATGTTCGCCCCAATAAATTAAAAGGAAAAGAAGCAAAGAATGTTACAAAAACCAAACAAACAAGACCCATAGAGGGAAACCGAGAAAGCAACAATCAAAGATCACCCCCAGAAAGCCACGATAGGGTTACCATGTACACCAATCATCCAGAAGACGCGAGCAAAGGAAAAGAACGTTCTCCCTGTAGAACCTTTGGCCAGCGAAGAGGGCCTCATTCCTCCCCAGCCAGATACCCCACAACCTTGCAAGCGGAACCAAAAACTCCTTCCTTTCCCTGCTCCTGTTACAAAACAAGCTCTCGCAAAAGGTAATCAGACCATCCGAGCTGACCCATTCCAGATCAACCCAAAGCCCCCGAACCATGTCACAGCCAAAGAACAAATGATCAATGATTTTCGTCTCCTCATCACAAAGCCCACAAGAAGGCCCAACGTTAGCAAAGAATCGGGCGCAGCGGTCACGTGTTAAGAGCCTCCCCCTGCGAAGGAGCCACAGGAAGACTCCAATGCGCTCAGGAAGCTTCAACCCCCAGAGGAACCAGCAATCACGCAAGAGAAGATCGTCCCCAGCCTGAGGACGGGGAGCTAGAGCCAGATACGCCTTACGCGTGGAAAAAAGACCGTCCTTCCATGTCCAGTGGTCCCAGCCATCATTAGGTTGATCAACCTTAGCAAGCATGCTCATTAAAGAGAGAAAATCATCCATACGTTGATCCGAGAAATTGGCGATAAAGCGTGGACACCAGCATCCATCCACCCAGCACGAGGCCACCGAGGCCTCCTTGTCATCCGCCAAAGCAAACAAACGGGGAAAGCGTTCCTTTAGAGTACCCCTTCCCGACCAATCGTCGATCCAAAACCGGAATGAATCCCCCTTGCCCAACACCGGCCTAAAGAGGGAGAGGTTACAAATAAAAACTTCTAGAACACCACGCCAAAACGGAGAGAGGTTCCCGTAAGCATCCCCCCGCGTCAAACCCATCATCGCCTCCCCCAGGAACTCCCGCAGAACAGTGATAAAGAAGTTGTCCTCCTGACCCCAGATTCTACTTGCCCATTTTAGCAAGAGAGGCTCATTAACAATCTCCAACCTCTGCACCCCCAAGCCACCAGCCCGCTTTGCCCGAGTAACCTCATCCCAGGCCACCAGATGAACCCCCTTCCCCCCTCCCCCTTCTTACCCCACAAGAAGCCTCGCATACAACGCTCAAGACGCAGACGAATCCCCTTAGGCATTCGACGAGCCGAGAGAAAGAAAATAGGAATAGAGGAAAGCACCACCTTAAGAAGAACAAGACGACCCCTCCAGATAACAACGCTGCGCGCCAACCAGCAAGGCGAGTCTCCATCCTCTCCACAACCAAACGCCAATCCCGGAGCCTGACACGACCCACGACTAGAGGCAAGCCAAGGTAATCAAAAGGGAGCCCCCTCGGAGGAGAGCCCAGCAGCCGCCCACACTCCAGCGCCTCCGCCTGCGACATCCCAAAGGAGTTCACCTTAGACTTAGCCCCATTAATCAAGAGCCCCGATAATTCACTGAAAAACTCCAGAGTAGTCGCCATACCGGAGACCTCATAAGTGCCACCCTCGATGAAGCAAATAGTGTCGTCCGCAAATTGAATTAAGGGCACGCGCAAGGTCCCCACAGTGAAGCCCTTGGTCAGCCCCGCCTCGATCACGCAGTCCAGCATACGAGCCAACACGTCCGATGCCAGCACAAAGAGTAGGGGGCGAGGGGACACCCCTGCCGCACCCCCCTACGCGGTTGGAAGAAGCCCCCAACCGGGCGGCCATTAATCAAGACCGAGAGGGAGGCCGTGGTCACATCCAAGAAATCCAAACCTCAGGGAATCCCCTCCTTCTCAAAACAGATCACAAGAACCGCCAATCAAGACAATCATAAGCCTTGGCGAAATCGATCTTCCAAAGAACCCCCATCTTGTTAGAGCTCTTCCAATCCGCAACCAACTCGGAAGCCACCGCGATGCAATCCGAGATCTGCCTTCCCCGAATGAAGGCGGCCTGGGCCGGCGAAACCAGCGTGTCAAGAACACGAGCAAGCCTCCTCGCTAAGATCTTAGCAATGATAAGATAGATCCCATTCGAGATAGAGATAGGCCGAAAGTCCTTGACGCGATTAGCCGCTGCAGACTTAGGGATCATAACAATGATGACCCTATTAATTCTATCAAAACCATTGTTCCCATCACAAAATTCGCTAACAACCTCCATAACATCATTGGCCACTACATCCCAAAAATCACGGGAGGAAGCCACAGGGAACCCGTCAGGGCCCGATGATCCATCAACATTCAAGTCCTACACGGCCTCCTTAACCTCATCCAGGGAGATCGGCCTAGTCAGGGCCACAGAATCCAAGGGCGCTAAAGAAGGGGCCCCACGGCACAACCAACGCCACTTGCGCTGCGAACGACTCCCATATGCACGCTTGAAGTGATCCGCAATGGCAAGCCCCAACTCCTTCTCGCCACTAACCAGGGCATCATTAACATAAAGAGAGCGAATTGAGTTGTAGCGCCTTCTACCGCTAGCCACGCAGTGAAAGAAAGCAGTATTGGCATCGCCCTCCTTGAGCCACTTAAGACGCGAACGCTGATGCCACTCCAAGTTCTGTTTCTTGTCCTCCGCGGTGACGGTGTGCTGCGCAACAGTGCAGTCATGAAGCTCCTCCGACACCAAATCCCTATCATTCTCCGTCCGGTCTAGGCGTGCAATGACATCCTCCGCCGCCGCCCTAGCAGCCATACGAGCCATCCGCGACTCCTTCTTAAACAACGCAAGAAGTTTCCGCAAAGAGGCGAGCTTCTGATCAAGTCTATGGGCATCTGACCCCGCAAAAGAGGCCTAGTTCCAGTGATTTTTAACCACATCTTTGAAGTTAGGCTCCAAAAGCCAGCATTTCTCGTAGCGAAAAAGACCCATAAAGGTTGACCTCGCCATAAAGGTTGTTAGAAAATAAGAAACGGAAGCGGGATGATAAAACAGAGCATAATAAACATAAAGATCAACATGGAAACACCATGATTTTACGTGGAACCCTACTCCGTGAGGAGCAGGATGAAACCACGGGAGAAGCCCTCAAAAGGGTGCGTTTTTCTATTGCTTTTCTCATCTGTTACAGGAGGCATGGGGCTCCTTATATAGCCTCCACAGGGCCTCCAAGTCCCACCGCTAGACAATGTGGGACTAAACAACTGGATGGGGTAAATGGATCCTGGAGGTATCGATTTACCCATCTACAACTCAATAGGCACTCAACCAAATACTCCAACACTCCACCTCAAGCTGGAGCATGCAATGCTTAGCTTAGACAAACAAACAAAAAGAAACTCAACTCAACGCTACAGGACACTACGGACAATATCAACCCAACGTGCACATTGCTGCGGTCGAGGACATTGCTTCTCATGCCGTGCAGGTGAGGAGGATGAACGAGCTGGAGTGTGAGTCAACTGAGGACTCGGAATCTGACCATCGAGTCTGAAACTGCGCCTGGAGTCTCCTCGTTGGAGAACCGGGTCTCTCCCATCAGGCTCAGAGAATGGTGCTCTACTCTGGAGTACCTATGATACCACATGAAAACCCTTGCCCATAATGGCATAGGGAATGGTCCTTTGCTCTGGAGTCCCTATGGCTCACATGAAAACTCTGTTCGACAAAACAAGAATAATGATGGGGACCACGAACAAATGATGGCAACATATGATCATCTGAAAATGACCGCAAAGTCGTGTGTGTTTGAAACTGGAGACTCGGTATCAATCGTCGAGTCTGAATCTGCGCATCAAACTAGGACTCGGACTCCGAACGTCGAGTCTGGAATTGCGCATAGAAAATCTGAATCTGAACTGTAGAGTCTGGAAATCCTACTTGGTTTGTAATCTGGAGTCTGGAAAATCTGGAAAAACCGACAAACTGTCCTGTGACTCTACACATATACTCCCCATTTCTCTCATACTTGTCGGAATGAAGACATCGACAGTTGGAAGAAGACAAGATAAATGGGGGGTAAATATGAGATAAAAGATCAATAAGCCGTTTGATTTTTTATCGGCTTTTGCACCTCAAAATATTTTTTCCTTTTTTTCACGGTTCTCTTCTTTTTTTTATGCGTACAGCTTTTCAAATGTAAGCCACTCCTTTTTTTTTCAATTTTGCAACCTTCCCTCTCCCTTTCTTTTGTTTAACATAAGGCCCAGTTGGGCCGAAAACAACGCAGCATCCCCCCTTTTTTTCACGCCACAGCCTTCATTTTCCACGTCATCATTTTTTTGTAGAATAGGCGCACCCCTCTAGGGTTCCCACGCTGGGATCCCTCTTGTGCAACGTCACCTCCCCCCAAAGGGGCTCCTGGATGCACCGCCGCGGGAGTAGGGGCACGCCTCGCCCTGGGATGAAGCAGGAGCCCCGCTTGGGCTCGATTGGGAAGAAGGGGGAGCGAGGGGACCTGATCTGCACCGTCGCCGTCAGGAGGGAGTCTCCGTATCAGATGTCCGTATCAGCACCGCCCCACGATTGGGGCCCATATGCTGGAGATGGCAGCACGGTTGTCGCCTGGAGCTCGTGCGATCTACGCGCGAGGAGGAAATCGCCTGCGCGACTTGAAGAGGAGCATGGCCTCCGCCTGTGCCTGCGTGCTGCCGAACCACCATGGGAACATGGAGCTTGCGCCGCTTGAGCGAACGCCTGGATGACAGGAGTATCGCCTGTCGCCTGTGCACGCGTGGAGCGGGGCATCGCTTGGAGCGAGGGCCCTGCCGCCCGACGCGCGCCACCCCGTTTGGGGGTTTTTGATGCAGGGACCGCCTGGATAATGTCGCCGCCGGCGCGAGATAGGAGACAGAAGGTGCGGTGCGCCGCCGCTTCTGGACTGGAGTAGGGTTTTGCCTGTCGACCTGCTTTCTTGCTGTGCGGTGGCGCCTGCTCTGCTTAGGTTGCGATCTGGAAGGAGCGGTCGCCTAGGATATGAAGGGATCATGCCACCCAGAAGTGCTTTTGGAGATGGGCTGCGCATGGAGAGAAGTGCCTGGAAGAGGCTCTGCATGGAGCCATGATTGAGCACCGCCGTTGAGGATTGTTGGAGATGTGACGCTTGGCGATGAAGATATGCATGGCATCACGAGGAGATGCTCAGCAATAACAAGAACTAGGGTTTCAGAATGAAACCTGTACTGAATCGAGAAATGAACACTCTCAAAAAATAATCCACAAACAATAATCGAAATCCGATTAAATAAAAATAACACGATTCCTCGAGAATCGAACCCGCTCTGATACCATGTTAGAAAATAAGAAGCGGAAGCGGAATGATAAAACAGAGCATAATAAACAGAAAGATCAACATGGAAACAACGTGATTTTACGTGGAACCCTACTCCGTGAACGGGATGAAACCACGGGAGAAGCCCTCAAAGGGGCGTGCTTTTCTATTGCTTTTCTCTTCTGTTGCAGGAGGCCTGTAGCTCCTTATATAGCCTCCACAGGGCCTCCAAGTCCCACCACTGGACAATGTAGGACTAAACAACTGGATGGGGTAAATGGATCCTGGAGGTATCCATTTACCCATCTACAACTCAATAGGCGCTCAGCCAAATACTCCAACAAAGGTTTTGTTGAAATGACAACATATGTCGACTTGGATGAGACATTTAAGAGGACCATTGTATTTATGCAATTTAGAGGAACACCAGTTGTTGATTTGATGAGACTGACCCCCTGAAGTACTAAAACAAGTTATACCTAATGAATTAAGGAGCCTATATTTTTATGTAGGGAGCATATGTCGTAATTTGTTGCTTCAATTTTGGTTGTAGATGTTATATTGTGCGATTATACTGCCATTTATTGAGTTAAACCGAATTTTGGTTGTAGATGTTATAATTTTTATATTTAAAGACTTACAAAGTACATAATCAAAAAAATTTCTATCAGCTAAACCGAATTAGAGATTTTTTCTTTACTCAGTTACTGGCTTATGCATCAATGCATATGCCTCTCATGGAAAAACTAGACATGTGCGTAAGTATGTTTCTTTGCTAGCACCTTATACTAACGTCCATATCCATGACCATTTTACTTCCGTCCAGTCATCATCAACACTGGACGCTCCTTCTATCTTCACTGATGCTCCTTAAATCTTCACTGATTTTTAGTGATAGTTATACAATTGTTTTATACAAGCCAATAAGATTGTATACACTTCGTTATTCTTCACATTTTACAATCTTAGCTCTGGATCAGAAGTTTGCTAGTTTCCTGATTAGTAAGATTGTTCCTAGATTATATCACATCTCTGGAGGATCGTGATTGGATACTAATTGGAATCATAACCTTAAACTTTGCAAAAATACCAATGATGATTTGGCATCACCTGATCAGCGATACTGAAAAGGTCCCTTCATCTTTTTCTCCGGAAGCAACAATATATCATCGACATGTCAGTGTTAAATCTCCATATCAATTATATACCGCCAACTTCCTTCATTTGGGTGATATCTCCCCCCATTTCACCTATGTCATTTGAGTTTCTCTCACAATGAACATATATGTTAGTCATAATATATAATATAGATGCAAACACGAGCCTCAATTTTCAAAGCAAATATTTACATAACCGTCGAACTTAAACATGAACCGTGATTCTTTTTTTCGAATGCAATGAGGGGGAAACTCGCTATGGTGTTTGCCCCCGATTTATTATAACACAAAGAAAGGTTACAAGAAGACTTGCATATTCCCGGATTTTAGAAGAATCCTAACATGGAAGACTACATTTTCACATTAAAAACATTGAAAAGAAAAAACAATCCCATTACGAGCCAACCAAATTGCCCATAACGTAGCAACATGCCTCAAAAGCTCCTATCTGAGGCGATGTCTTTCCCGAAACATGGAGTCCCAAAACAAGTCCAAGCTTTGCAGATTTAACCAGTTATCCCAATCTCTGACCAAATAGATGACGTCTTCGTACACTTGAAAAAAGATGTTCCACAGTTTCTATGTGTGTTTCGCAAAGGGGGCATCTATTAGAAACAATAGATAAAATTCTTTCACAAGGGTCCCTTGTCATAATTCGTCTTTTGTGCATCAACCACATAAAAATCCAATTTTGTTTGGAAGATCGAGATCCCAGATAAACTTGCAGTCACAGATCACATCGTCTATCCTAGGCGGTGGAGGCCTTGAAATAGTTAAATAAGCACGCTTCGCAGAGAAAGCACTGTCCTTCCATATTTAGTGGTCGCATCCAACTGACATGCACTTTCCTTGTTTGAGAGATTCAAGTAGTAGGAGATATTCATTGAGACATTGATTAGAAAACCCTGTCAAGAAAGAAGGCATCCATTTCCATCTACCCAGCAGTCTACCACCTTTGCATCATGATCTGCAACCCGAGCAAAAAGACGGGGAATCTAGAAGAGATAGGCCCATCACCTTACTAGTTGTCCATCCAAAAGGCAAACGAAGATCCATCACCAAGCACCTGTCTAAATAGATCCTGGAAACGAGGCATCACCGAGCTGACTCCTTTCCAAAAACCCGAAGGTTGAGTGATTTTGTTAAACTATTCTGTCTTTAGTCCCCTCATTATAAATGATGCAAATAAGGTGCCAACACAAGTCCTCCCTTCTGCCCCATATCATGCTCACCCATTTAAGGAAAGCCTCGTTTATAGTTTCTAAATGAGAGATCCCAAGTCCTCCATCCGACTTGGGAAGAGTAACAATTTCTCAGTCAATGAGGTGAATACATGTTCCCTCCATACCGTTATTTTCCCAAAGAAATCACCACAAGATCCGTTCCATATGACGTATGTACAAAATTCTAGGGCATTATCCGTCCAAACATATTTGACAGAGGAAGAGAAAACATTCTGCACTTCATTAATTAAATTTTTGATGACATCTCCTGCTTCAGATTTATTCAAGGTTGCAGAAAGCGGTAGTCGGTACTCGGTCGGCGGGGTCACCTACTAAGGATTAGTCGGCAGTCGGGCGACTAGTCGGAATTAGTCGGTCAATAGTCGGTTTTGAATTTTTAATTATTTTAAATATATAAATCAGTTTTTTATACATATATTCGTATGTATATACATGTATTTGTACATTTTATATGACATCATGATGAAACAAAAGAAGTAATTGACTTTAAATATAACATTAAGCGTATTAGAATATGTTTGCTTTTAAAAAAAGTGAAAAACAAAAAAAATAAAAAAGGTTGTTGTAAAAGTCGGCCGATTAGTCGGCCGACTAGGCCGACTAGTCGGCCCGACTAGTCGGGTGGACCGACTAAGGGCCGACTAGGCCTAGTCGAGTCGGCTACCCCCCCGACTCGACTAGTCGGGCCGACTAGTCGGCCTAGTCGGCCGACTTTTGCAAGCTTGGATTTATTCTTCAGAAGAAAGACCCAAGACACGCGAAAAATCATCCATTACCACTAGATAAAACATGTGTCCCTGATGATCGGTAACACGACTCGGACTCCGTATATCTATATGTAACAACTCAAATGGGGAGCTAGTGCTCCGACTCTGACGACCTGGAAAGCTCGACCTATGATGCTTTCCCAGCTGACATGCTTCACAGCGAAAAGACGAACTAGGAGAAATCTGGGGAAGAAGATGACGCATTTTCTGGAGCGGAAGGTGACCAAATCGGAGATGCCAGATGTATTGGGAGACTGGTCCAGCAGAATGAGAGGAGACGCCAGCATAGGAATCCCGAACCAGTCGATATAAACCATTCTGCTCAAAGCCACAGCCAATCACCTTGCCCGTGAGTATGTCCTGAAAAATAAGAGAAGACAGGTCAAATATAGCACGACAATTCAAATCCTTCGTAATCTGACTAATAGATAGCACATTCATTGAGAACTCAGGAGCATGTAGAACATTCTGTAACTGCATAGTGGAGGACAGGAAGACCTCCCCCTGTCCAACAAGGGGTGAATGGGTACCATCTGCTATCTGCACTGAACGACCGGGAGGAATATCCCTGTAGGCCTGTAATCTACCTCTATCTCGGCATAGATGATGTGTGGCTCCGGAATCTATAACCCAGTCAGATATATCATGAGATGGTGTAGGTGCAGTTGATCTACCTGAGGTACTCGTAGCGGCTGATGAGCTGGCAGATGCTGTGGCAGCAATATCTGAAGAACCACCAGACGAATCACCAGATGAATGTGGCATAATATCACGGAGGCGGGCCACAAGTTCTCAAATCGATTATCTGCAGTAGACTGTAATGGAGACTGTGAGTGTTCTGCAATACGTGCCGATGCTGGGAACCCATGCTTCGAATAGCACGTCTCCTCCGAATGTCCAGTTCGGTGACAATATGAGCACATCTGATTGTAGCAGCCACCCCTTCCTTGGGATCCACGGCCACGTCCACGACCACGACCAGAAGGCGGTCCACCTCTCCCACGCGAGGCTGCCATCGCTGATGGGGGTGGAGTAGAAGAGCTGGAAGAAACTGGAATGCGACCGAGCCTTCTGTAAACATCCTCCACTGGAGGAATAACTGCATCTGCTAGGATCTGGGACCGGGCTGCATCATACTCAGGATCAAGAGCTGCAAGTAGAACACCCACCATGGTGGCGTTCCGAAACGTCTTCTGCTGTTCAGGAGTAGCAGTGAGAGGAATGGTACTGTATAACTTCTCGAACATCCTCTTAGGGATGTGTATAGAGAATGGAGAGGTCTGCCTCTCTACTTCATTGTGAAAATGTCATGCTGAAGCTGCAACATCTTAGTCTCAATTCGCACCTGCGAATATGTAGCGGCAAGAATGTCCCACATTGCCTTAGCAGTGGGCTGATGGAGTACATCGTTAGCAATCTCCATCGTCAACGTACCGGACAACCAGACCTTTGCCATAGACGTCATCAGCCTCCCATGAGGCATAGATCCATGTCTTCTCCGCAGGCTCTCCTCGGTAAGAATGTGCTTCTTACCATTAGACTTCATGACGTCCATCTTCACTATTGGCGCAGGACCTTTGAAAGCGCCGGTGGAGGGCAAATCGACTTTCGATTCTGACATACTGCTGCTTGGAGAAGTACAAGGATATATAGACAAGGTGATGAATGTCTACACCAACTGCATTAGATTTGAGTGCGTATGTAGACGTTTACGCACTCAAATCCATATATCGGATGAAGAGAGGGCTAGGGCACGCCTAAAAGAAGGCTTACAGCCCTTGAATCGGCAAGCGAGTGCCGAGTGGGAGCCGTTGATCGGTTGCGCTGCTGACTGGGGTCCTACGGCGACAAGAGGACCGTCGGGACTGGGTGGGGGGGCGGCCTTAGGGCCTAAGGCGGCAGGTTGAAGCACCCGGGGTGGGCTAGGGGCCGCCTGGGAGTCAAAGGCGGCGCTGGTCTAGGACTGGGGCCTTCGGCGGCGGGCTGGGCCGCTGCTGGTGGCTGAGAGGGAGCGCTAGGGCAGGGCGGAAGCCCTAGATGGAAGCCGGGAGAGAGAGAAGTGGCGGCGTGAGAGATGCCGAGGGGAGGGCGGCTGGTGGGAAGAGGACGGCGGGTATGGAGAGCCCTAGGGCGGCTCTGATACCATGTTGGGAAGGAGTCTTCGATATTCTCCCAGGAAAAACCCTAGGCTCTCTTATATAGGGAGAGGCCTTAAGGGTAAATTACAGAGATGTCTATATAAGATAAAGAAATAACAAGGAAAGACATAAAGTAATATAAAAACTATCTCTACAATGTCTAATACCAACCGGGAGTAGTCTGGATGACATAAAAAACATGGGAATATTAGATAGAACCGCATGTATCAAGACTGAACGACCACCACGAGACAAGATTGTTGCCTTCCAACCTGATAATCTTCTCTCCACTTGCCTTCCAACCTGATAATCTTCTCTCCATCTTCTCAATGATCTGTAACCAATCGGACAATTTCAATCGACCAACTAAAAGAGGTAGACCCAAATATTGTATTAGGAGAGAGCTACTTATTGTACCCAGCTCTTCATACTACTCATGTGATTCATGATTAGACATCCCAAAGGGAATAACCTTGGATTTACCATGGTTTAAATTCAACCCCAACATTTCTCCAAAAATTTCCACCGTAGCTGCCATGCCTTTAGCCTTCTCCTTGTCACCTTCGATAAAGAAGATGGTGTCGTCTCCATATTGTAATAGTGGAATAGATAAACCATATGGAATAGATAAACTATAAGAGTTGTACCATATGTTATTAGCCAGCACATGTTCCACAATACCGGGTAAGACATCAGTTGCAATCATTAAAAGCATGGGTGCAAGCTGGCATCCCTTTCTGACTCCACATTATGGCTGGAAAAATCCTCCCTCAGGCCTCCCATTGATCAACATAGAATAAGATGCCGTAGTGATGCATCACTTCATCCAAGAAATCCACAACTCAGGGAATCCTCGTCGAGGCATCGCCGTCCAAAGAAAGCGTCAATCAACTGTATCATAAGCTTTGTGAAATCCACTTTCCAAAGTATTCCCCTAGTTTTCCCTTTTCATATCTGCAATAATCTCTGTAGCCATAGTCAAACTATATGTTATCTATCTTC
This sequence comes from Ottelia alismoides, assembly GCA_037367405.1. Taxonomy (NCBI): domain Eukaryota; kingdom Viridiplantae; phylum Streptophyta; class Magnoliopsida; order Alismatales; family Hydrocharitaceae; genus Ottelia; species Ottelia alismoides. The sequence continues at coordinate 771,993 of JAZKJV010004266.1, read as the reverse complement.
CATGAATGAAAGCTGATTGTAAGTGTGAGATAATGTGATCCAGAACCCTATTTAGAACCCTATTTAGTCTGATAGTCAAGATTTTGACCATAATCAAATATATAGCATTGGAGAGTGTAATCGGTCAAAAGTCTTCGATTCTCTCATAACTCTCCTTCATAGGCAACAAGAAAATAAGTGCCTTGTTTAGTTTCGCGAATCTTGCATAGTCTCTAACAAACTCCTTCACCGCTTCAACAACATTTGATCCAACTAACGACCAGAACTCCTGAAAGAAAAGGATTGGGAAACCATCTGGACCCGGAGCACTATCCACATTCAGATTCCAAACTGCTACTTTCACCTCCTTCACTGTAAAATCATGAATCAGGTGATTAGCTTGATGTTAAGATAAGACGGATGCTCCTTGACTGGTCCACCTCCAAATCCGAATAACAATTCTTATAGAGGAATTAAAAAAATGATTAGCTACGGCCTGCCTTATCTCCCTATCCCCTTCAATTCTTTCACCATTTACCAGAACATAATGAATTGTATTTTAGCGACATCTCCTGTTGGATATACGATGAAAATAAAATGTGTTTGCATCCTCCTCTTTGAGCCAAGAGTTCTGTGACTGTTGTTTCCATTCCGCTACACGCTTCTTATCTTCCATCTCAATCATTCTTTGTGTTACTGCTCTAGTGCCAAGCTCTTCTTCAGACACTCTCTGTTGTCCTCCAAACTGTCTAGACGACTTACCTCTGTTTCTGCCTTCGCACGACCTACCCACATGGCTTCACGAACCTACCTCTTGAAAGAACAAAGTCTTAGGTGCAAGGAAACAAGCTTCTATGCCAATTGGGATGCTGACGAACCCGAGACAATGGAAGATGACCAATGATTTGTAATCAGATCTTTGAACCCCTCTTATAATATCCATGCTCGTTCAAATCTAAAGAATTCCATAACAGGGGAGACGCCTCCAGAATCCCGGACAAGCGATGTGTGATCGGATCTAGTATGGGGTCTAGTTGACGAAGTAGACAACGAAAAGGACTTCATAATCTCCGTTGAAGCCAAGAAACGATCAATATGTGAACATGAGCCATAATTTCTCCAAGTATATTTAGTATCTGATGGATCAATCAATTCTAATTCAAGTTCATTAATGAGTTCTGTAAAATCAATCACGCCGGGGCCTTGCCCTCCTCTTAGACAAGGACGGTCGGAGGATAGCAAAGTAACATTGAAGTCCCCACCAACAAACCAAGCTACCTCCGAGAAGGTGTTCTCACACTTCCGAGGTCATCCCAAAGATTCGATCCAAGGTTTTGTGAGCACGAACTGTATACACAAGAAAAAGCTATCTTCACATTTGTCCCAAAAACCTCCAGAAGAATCGTAATAGTATGTCTCTAGTTCAGTTCGGTGGCATATTAAAATAAGATTTTTTCTAGGATACTATCAACCCTCTTGTTGTGTCGTCGGCATCTAATGACCTGAAGTCTAAAAGAGAACCTCAATTCAAAGATTTTCGAAGTATCAATGTCCAGGTTGAAATCTTTGACTCCTGCAAGAGAACTATGATGCTACCCCATTCATTCAAAAGAGCTCTAATCAAGCTTCGTTTCTTTGGGTCACCCATGCCTCTTACATTCCAGGTTAGAGTATTCATTTGGTAACATTGGGGGTTCCCGAGATAGCAATCATGCTCGATGTTACTGCCACCAGTGACTTGTGAACCGAGATAGATTTTGGCACCAAAGTTGTAGCCCTTGTTCTCTTTCTGCTTTTATATCTTTTCCCCCTTCTTTCTTCAGTACATTCCAAGCCAGAGGTGCATGAGGCTGATTGTAAAAGCAGGTCAGCACCTCCCAGGAGTTGCTGCACTACGGATCCTTCGAAGTTTCTAATGACCTTGTTGCGATTTAGCTTCCACTGATCATGGGTTGCCGACGACCTTTCATCTAGAAAAAGATTGTTCAAAAATGACAAAGGAGGTCGGGGATGAACCAAACCACCCATTGGAGGCTCGTAGGTGGATGATTTTGTCTCCTCCAACGATTGCTCAGGCCAGTCATCAGAGAAACACCATGTCAAGGAGTCTTTGAATGAGTCGGATCTTCTCTAACCAGGTCTTTTCCAACTCGGATAGAGTACCATGGATGGCTTAAAGTGGAATGTCTCCATATGCCAGAAAGGATTCAGAAATCCACTTTCCATAGGAAAAGCATTAATCGGGTCCTCCGGAAGGATCCCAAGGATTCAGAAATCCACTCTCCATAGGAAAAGCATTAATCGGGTCCTCCGGAAGGATCCTCAATCAGGACAGGTCAAGCTCCATCCGGCTAATTAACGACCCATCAAAAGGGTTCGCATCAAAGAGTAGTTGGCGATGCCCTAAATCCAGAAGGTAAGACGATGGGCCCGCCAGTCCATCCGTTACTAAAATGATCTTGAATAATTCCATAAGGGCTTCGGATCTAGTGTATCTTGAGTACATCTTCATGATTTCTTCTTCTTTTTGATTTTTTTCCAATTCCGGCTCCCTCGAAATATCCAAGCGTGCGATTCTCGCACTTACTGACTCAGGATTTTGAGAGAATCGAGCCACCAATGTTGAGCTCTCGGCCATCTTCTCTGACAACGGTGGTGACGACATTGGAAGAAGGCTCATCATTAGTTTGAAGGTTGCTCTTCCCACCTTCAAGGTACATGTCAATTCTAATGGGGCTGAGTATAAACTCTCTACCACCACGAGATTGACCATTGGATCTGACCCTACGATAAACCGTCAGAAAGGATCTTAGTAACAACTCCAAAATCTCTTAGCACCATCTTTAGAACATGCAACGATCTTGAAAGAAAGGGACCCCCCCCCCCCACGAGCCACATAGGATGAGATGTTTGAAGCTTTACCATCTGTGAACCTAGTTGGCTTCCAAATGACTCTCAAGGTACGCCCATGACCCAACAAATACTCAGCTTTTGACTTAGACAGCCCTTTCACGTAGAACTAAAAAGAATTAAGCCCAACGACATCACCCTTGAATGAGTCTCCCAGAAGTTCTTTCACAAAGCTTTCAACTGTGCATAGATCCAAATCACCTTTGTTTGAGTGACCAATCAGAACGGATTTTCTAACCTCCCTCTCTTTGGAAACACCCACTCAAGTGACTGAGGTATATGACCGCAGAGGTGGGCGCAATGCTGAGATGGCTGTGTGCAAATGGTTAACTGATTTGCTTCCCTGAGTAGGATGCAGAAGAAGAAAGCATTCCGCTCTTCGATATCTGCCCTGGTGACAGTTTAAACAACACGACGACAAGACGCATGTGGTCGTTCGGTGACCACAGTGGCTCTCTCTCTCTCTCTTGCTTTCCTCATTTTTCTTGGTATCCCTCCATCCCCTCATCCCTTTCTTCACCTCCCAGCTTAGGCGCTTCCTCCGATGATGAAAGTTCGCTCCATCTTCGCCTCCATGATCCATGATCATGTACGGAGGTTATGGTTACAATACTACTAGAAACTCGTATTTATACCTCTAGTTAGCAAATAAGTGTGTATTTCTATGTTATTTATTGATTAAAGAGCACAGGAAACCTTAACTTTTAAAAAAATTAATTTTTATAATCATTTCCACGATTTTTGGTGATCCTAGTGACATGTTAACAATATGTCAGTTTTCAAGTTTGGCGAAACGACCCTGACATTGACATTTAAAGCCATGACTAGAAGTGAGTAATGAATGATGAGATTAGACTTCATGTTGTGTGGTTAAATTTGTTAGTATTTTGGTCCTCCGTGATTTTGAAGATGACACACACAAAAGATTGTATCATAGTCTCTCTAATATTCTCTGTGATTGCAGGACTATAAGTGTGGATCTCAGCTCGACACAACTGTGTTAAGTCGTCTCTTCGAAGCAAATGCAGATGCTCAGCTTTGTTGTTTCTTGTCCAAAAGACTTGTAATAAATTTCTATGTATTAGGTTTGCAAAAGTTGCAACTCCAGCAAGCTTCAATCAAAAGCTTCCTTTTTAGAATATCAATATTTGATGAATTGATCGATCATATTTGCACTCTGATCGATCATACCTTGTCGATCATATATTTTCATTGATCGATCACTCCTTGTTGATCATATTAATTGAACTTATCGATCATTATTTGAATATCATTCAAATGATCATCAACCGATCAATTAGAGCTATTTAGTTGATCGATCATTTATTGTTGATCGATCATACTTGTTAACCTAATCAATCATATAAAAGAATCACATTTGGTTCCATATCAATTTTGTTTCCAACGACCACTTTTCTTGATCTCTTATATAAAGGATCCCATACCCATTGTTGGAACACACACAATTCGATCAATCACGTTTACTTTCTTGTTAGAAAATAGAGAATGCAGAAGCGAATGATAAATAGAGCATAATAATATAATATAAAAATATGAAACTGGAAGAATACAAAGGTTTTAATGTGGAACCCTACTCTGTAAGGAGCGGGATGAAACTACGGAGAAACCCTCAAAGGTGCATATGTTGCATTGCACTTTCTCAATGGTTACAGGAGGTCTAGGGCTCCTTATATAGCCTCCACAGAGCCTCCAAGTCACACCACCGATAGATGCGGGACTAAACATGTGGAAGGGGTAAATGGATCTCTCCAGAATCCATTTACCCATCTCCCTCATAGATGACGCATACAACGAATACTCCAACACTCCCTCCCCCTCAAGCTGGATCATGCAATGCTCAGCTTGGACAAATAGAAAGAAACTCAACTCACGCTACAGGATGCTACAGACAATATCAACTCAATGCGCACAACTGTCGGTTGTTGTCGAGGACGTTGCTTCTCATGTCGTGCAGGTGAGGAGGAGGAACGGGTTGGAGTATGAGTCTGCTGAATCTCCTCGTCGGAGAGCCTATGCTCTGAACTGCGCCTGTTAGAGTCATTACAACTGGAAATGAGTCTCCCCGTCAGAATACTCTGGCCCCCCCACAACATGTGGACAAATGCTCCATCTCTGAAAAGGGCCAAACTGAAAAGGGGCGTGGAAGTGCGATCCTCGTCGGAGTCCACGGTTGCTGGAGAATGGAGTCTGATAAGTCTCCTCGTCGAAGAACTGGGTCTCTCCCATCTGGCACAGAGAATGGTACTCTACTCTGGAGTCCCTATGATACCACATGAAAACACTTGCCAACATGGCATAGGGAATGGTCCTCTACTCGGGAGTCCCTATGGCTCACATAAAAACTTTAGCTGAACAACAACAAGAAAAGATGGGGACCACTACAAAAGATGGCAAACATGTGCACATCTTAAAGAAGAATGCATCCATATGGCATATGCATGTCTGAAATTGACTTGGAAACCGTGATCGTCGAGTCTGAAACCACGCATCAAACTGGGACTCGGAATATGTACGTCGAGTCTGGAATTGCGCATGGAAATTCTTCATCTGAAAAACTGTAGAGTTTGAAAGCTGAATGGTCTGGACATCATCTGACCTGTGAATATGAACAAGACCCGTGACTCTAAATAATACTCCCCCTTTCTCCCATACTTGGCAGAAAATGAACATTGACAAAGTTGGGAGAAGACAATAACATGGGGAAAACAACATTAAAAACCAATAAGCCGATCTTCACCTTTTTTTCGGCTTTTCAAACATATTTTTTTGATTGTTTCCCTCTTTTTTTAATATCCATATCATTCTTTTTTTTATTTTTTGGCTATTTCTGCGTACAGTTTTTCTATGTACGTACCTTTTTACCTTTTTAACAACAATTTTTTTAAAACTTACAGCAGAACTCCCCTTTTCCCTTTTTCGTAACTGTTGGCCCTTTTGGGCCTTTCTCGCTCTCCCCCTCCCATAGCCCCTACTTGGGCTTTAATTTTTTTGTTTTAAAAAACCTTGTCAATGGCCCTAGGGTTCCCATCGCGGGAACCCTTAGCTTCAAAGGGATGCTGCCACCAAGTCTTGGAGAGGAATCGCCTGCGACATGTCATCTCTAGCGCATGCTGGAGAAGATGGTAAGGGTGTCGCTGTCGCCTGGACTGGAGTGTGTGAGGTTTCTCGCTTGAGAGGAGCTCGCGCGCAGGAGGACTTGATCTGAGCGACGGGAGTTGCGAAGGATGAGGCGCATGAGCGATGGGAGAGGCCGAGATCTGCCTGGAGAGGTGTCGCCTGAGCAATCGGGCTGGAGGGCAGTGCAGGGTTCGCCATGACTTGAAGGGAGTGCCGCCATCATCCCTGGAGAGATGCATCAAGAAGCTCGACACTGATGGAGAAGGGGTGGGAGTCATCGTGCCTGGTGGAAGGGGGACTCCTACATTAGCTCCATAGAGGACCGCCGCCATCTGGAAGATGATGCACCACTGCAGATGACGCACGCGAGGGGCTGTGCGCACTGGAAGATGACGCTTCTGCGTGATTTGCCGCCATAAGCGGCTGCTTCACGCTGCCTGGAAGCGTGATCTGCACCAGAGACACGCCTGTGAAGGGCTCGTATGGAATCTTGGAACCGAAGGACAGCGCCTGGAAGGTGCACATGGGTGCACCACGCCTGGGATGGAGGAGGTGCTCTGCTAGGATCAGGAGCCCGTGCGATTAGGGCAGAGGAAGCACAGATGGGAACTGAAGATTGAGTCAATGACAGGAGGTCGCTGAACGCCGTCGCTTGGTGTTGGATACTACTCGATGAGGTGCTTGATGGCCTGGATATCGCCTAAGAACATGGAAGACATCGAGAGCAGAGATCGACCCCCCTGATGATCTAGGGTTTCATAAGAAACCCTTGAACCAACATGATCAATACATAAAACTGATCTTCAAATATAAATCTCCTAGAATACGAACTCCACCATCGAATCTCGAATAAAAAATGAGAAACTTAGAATCCTCAAGAAACGAACCCGCTCTGATACCATGTTAGAATATAGAAAATGAGGAAGTGAATGATAAATAGAGCAAATAATATAGAAATATGAAACTGGAAGAACACAAAGGTTTTAACGTGGAACCCTATTCCGTAAGGTGCGGGATGAAACCACGGGAGAAGCCCTCAAAGAGGCATATGTTGCATTGCACTTTCTCAATGGTTACACGAGGTTCGGGGCTCCTTATATAGCCTCCACAGAGCCTCCAAGTCCCATCATTGGTAGATGTGGGACTAAACATGTGGATGGGGTAAATGGATCTCTCCAGGATCTATTTACCCATCTCCCTCATAGATGACACCAACATTTCTCTAGAAAAAGCAAGAAGCTCTCTCTAAGTGATTTCCTTGATATTCTTTCTTATGTTCTTCGATTCGTTCGATATTTCGAAAAGAATATTTGTGGTTGAAAAGTTGTGAAGCAAGTTGTTCAATTCAATATTGTTCGATTCGCTAACCGGTCTACAAGTTCTTCTGAAACAGTCAGAGTACTTTTGGCAACCTCATTTCAGCGCGATGATATTTATTATCTTGTTTGATATTGCTTATCCGCCCGTGGGGCTACTCTTTAAGAATTATTTATGCAATTATATTATTGTTATTTATCTCAAGATATCATATGTTTTAATTGAAGAATAATATTCTTGATATCTGGAGATAATTCTTTACCTAGATATTATCTTTGTTATATCTCTTGTTTCTAGTTAACCTCTTTCTGCAGGATCTTAGGTATTTGATCCTCAGTGTTCAGAAAAGCTCTTGGATATGAGATCCGTAAGGAAGCACGAAGAAAATCGAAAGCTCGCTTATTCTTCTGCTTGTGCTACATTGTCTGATCTGTAGTGTTGATCTTGGTATTTGAACCAAGATTGTGAAGCGTCAGCTTTGTAAATGGTTGAGATATCCGTGTAAATATCCCGGACTTTAGTGAAGCAGTTGATTTGCTCGGTTAATCAGGAAATCCCAAGTCAGGAGGAATCAGGTCATGGTTTTTACCTATGTGGGTTTCCACGTAAATATACGGTGCAAGTGTGTTGTTTGGTTTGCTTGATTACTATTTTTGTGCTTCCTGATTATTCTGTAAAGTTTTTCAAAACTACCTCGAATCACTATTCACCTCCCTCTAGTGGTATTGTGATCCCATAACTCACAACATTGATGGTTCTATTGAGTTGAAGGGTGTCCAAGGGTTTTCTCAAGATTGACGGAGAAATATATTCCATTAGGCACCTGAAGGCTCATCTCATGGCCAAGTGTTTTATCTAGACCCATCGACTAGTCTTTTATGAGACCTCTTCAATTTGCCAGATGGGGTATTTTAGCATGGCCATGTTTGTTGTTGGTATTCGCGATTGGTGCATCTATCATCTTGATGCAAGGGCATCTTCATTTATGATAGTTTGTAAGAGCAAGTTTTTATGTCACAACCTCTTCCGTATGAGATAAATGGGGAGCTAGTATATATGTTATATGACATCATGGTCTTAAGTTGGAAGCTTCAGTAGACTTCGATAGTGTCAGTTTCTGTGGACTTCGCTACGATAGTGGACGCCAAGGCATACGATAGTGTCAGTTGGAAGTTTTTGTGGACTTTGCTGTAGAAAAGGGGATTTCCAGACGAGTGGATCGGCTGGATCAAGAGATGTGTCACTACTTATTCGTGTGTTGTGTTGGTAAACGGTAGGCCGGAGGGTGGGTGGTTCCAACCGCAGATGGGACTTCGTCAGGGGTGCCCACTCGCCCCCTTGTTGTTTGTGCCTGTCGCGGATTGCTTGGCCGTATTGTTTCAGCAGGCGGTTCAGGAGAGATGGTGCGAGGGCTTCAGGTTTGGGGATATCTCCATCCTGATTTTGCAGTACGCCGATGACATGCTGTTATTTCTGGGGGGGATGGAGGAGCAGAATCAAAATGCAGTTACTTTGGTTGACTTGTTCGGGTGCTTGTCCGGTTTGAAGATCAATAGGAAGAAGTCCGCATTGGTTCCCCTTGGGTTGGAGGCCGTGGAGTGCAACATGCTCACAGAGTGGGTGGGGTGCCCCCGGGGTCAATTGCCGATTAATTACCTGGGGTTACCCCTGGTTGCGGGCAAATTAAGAAAGTCAGATTGGGACTGTGTGGTGCGGAGGTTGGAAGAGCGCCTTGAGGGCTGGAAGGCGACCACTCTTTCCAAGGGTGGAAAGCTTACCCTGCTGAAACATATTTTGTCCTCCATTCCGGTGTTTTTCTACTCCACGAGACTGATGCCTGCTAGGGTGAGACAAAAGGTGGAGGCTCTGATGAAAGCTTTCTTCTGGTCGGATGGCGTTTTTCTACTCCACGAGACTGATGCCTGTTGGGGTGAGACAAAAGGTGGAGGCTCTGATGAAAGCTTTCTTCTGGTCGGATGGCAGGCAATCAGGAAAGGGGTTCCACCTGGTTGCTTGGAAGGATGTTGTGGTGCCTGTCTCGGAGGGGGGGCTTGGTATTCGGGATGTGGAGGTGATGAACAAAGCTTTGCTTGCGAAGTGGGCGGTACGGATATGGGGCAAGTCCGACTCTTTGGTCTTACGTCTGCTGAGATTGATTTATGGTGTCGCTGGGGACGTGGTGGCTCGGAGGACTCGTCATGAGTTCCCCTTATGGTTGGGCATCCGTGCGGAATTGCATGGGCTAATGCCCTCCTTCGTCCGAGGTTGGGGAATGGTCTTTGGTTCCATTTTTGGCAGGATGATTGGACGGGGGAGGGGGCGCTCGTCACCCGTTTCCCTAGGCTGGCGGCCTTAGCTGCAGATAAGGGTGTGTGTGTGGTCGAGGTGGTTGATTCGGGTTCGTGGGCCCTGACGTTTCTTTCTTATATCTCGGACCAAAGGGCGGAGGACTTTTTGCGGCTGCTGTCAGAGCTTCCCCCTGTTAGGGAGATGTCTGGAGACCCTGACCACTTTGTCTGGGCCGATGGTAAGTTCTCGGTGAAGTTGGCATACTGGAAGTTGAGAGCTGCTGCGGTGGTGATTGATGAGGACCTTAGCGCGGGCATGAAAGTTATTTGGGCGACCAAGATCCCTACCAGGGTCAAAGTTTTCCTGTGGTGCCTCAGGAGAAACCACCTATGTGATAAGGTAAGAAGAGGGAAGATTTTGGGCACGGCGGACCTGCAGTGTGATAGGTGCGAGGTGCAGGCGGAGGACGCAGATCACATCTTCTTCGGTTGCAGGACTTCGGCGCAGGTGTGGGATGCTGCGGGGATCTCCTGGATTCATACTTCCGATCTTGAGTCTTTTTGGGGATCTATCCGTTCGGTGGGGCTTGGGTCCTCCGGGAATGTGTCAAGGCCCTTCGCCGCCCTGTGGGCTATCTGGCTTGGCAGGAACGGCCTTATTTTCAAGGGGCAGCGCTTTTATTGGGAAAATGTAATTGCTCATTGTAATGCGGTTCACAATTTCCGGGTTTCTAACTGATGTACCTGTACCTATTTTGTTACTTAATGAAATCTTTGGTGTGGTGTCTCCCGCCTTGGGAGGGCTCCCTCCTATTTTCTAGTCAAAAAAAATCATGGTCTTTAGTGAGGTATAGAGGCCGGATTTGATTGCTTTACACCTGAGAGAGCTATGTGCTATTACGAATGCCTAATTGATTTTTGTTTGTTGATGGTCGAATAGTATGGTCATTCTTGTTCTCTACCTTTGTCACCTTTTCAAATGAATGATAATGCATAGGTCTACCATGGGAAAACCGAACATGTGGGTATATATATTTCTTTACCGGTACCTCATACAAATGTGCAATCCTATGGCTATTTAAACTCAGTCCTATTATCATTGTTGATGTTATGGGCTAATATTGTATTCCTTTATTTGTTTGTTTCCTCTTCATATTTGTTTCCAAGTTCTCTAATCTATTTGTAACTCTCTAGGGTCTCTTATGTAATTACCATCGTTTAGGCTCCAAGGTTTTACGCTATATAAGAAACTCCATACCCGTAAATAATTGTTTTCCATTGCATTTTCTCTTTCCTTCCACACAACATCAAAACAATTGTCCTACACCGAAGTTCAAACCTAACCTCCCCCCATCACCCCCCAATCTTGTCGCCTCTCCAGGAGGTTCCCAAAGCCCCGTGCGACCCCATCCACAGTTGATGACCCTCACACTAGGATCTGCCATCGTCATCAGGCCCACGTGTGGGATCTCCCATTGTCGCCAGGCTTGCACGTGGGTTTCCCTCGCTACCATCGAGCCCCGCACATGATCTCCAATAAACCTTCAGGTCTCGTGTGAGTTCCCATTATAGCCTTGAAGGGTTCCTCCTAGCCGCAACTCAGCCTCGTACGACTCGTTACCTTGCTTTCAGGGTTTGTGTGGTGTCCTTGTACCACGGAAATCCCCCCCCCCCCCCCAGCTCGCTTCTGGCCCAAATCGGTCTCTATCTCTCTAATGCATAATTAGATATCTACAACACTTATTGATCTATCTCTTTGACTACATGGTTGTGAGTTTGTGACTCTTGACGAGACCAAGGCCCTATTTTCTATATCTTCTATGATGGTTCAAGAGACCTTTATCAAACTTAAGGGTGCATGCAACTATGTGCTCTAGTCTCAGGTCCTCAAGGTGTTCATCATCAGCCAAACGAAAATATTTATCCTTACAAAGGTACTTGTACAGAAGACAGATAAAGACCATGAGTCCTTACATGGAAACAACTATCAGGTCATGACATGGATGGCCAACAACGTTGAATCCTACATTGCAACGAATCTCTTGTACAAGGACACCTCAAAGAATATATGGAACGAATTGACACAAACATATTCTCAGCGGACCACCAAGTCGCGCCTTACCGATATCTACGTGTGGATTTGGTCTGCTTCTCAGAGATAGTCTACCTCAGTGTAATATTATCGGCATCTCAGTGACCTCTACGACGAACTTACCATTTTTCAGCTAGACTTGCCAATGTCGTTTCAACATCCGAGTATGATGTGACTATGATAAATGTACCCTCAGATCAAATCCTCCAGTGGATAGATGGTCCAACTCTATGCCATAGACTACTCTAGACTGATGCAACTGTTGAAGAACTCTCTTACCAATGAGAATGCCCCTATTGTGAATCTGGCTACCATCTCAGGTATTGTAGCCAACTTTGCCATTGCCTCAGCATGAGCGTGTATTATTGACTTGGGTGCATCTATTCACTTGACTAGAGAAGGTAGTATCTCTTCCACTGTGAATCTCCTATTACCATCGTTGAAATTATAGAGTTTTCCTCTAAGCTCGGGCTTTCTGGAGTTTTTTGTGCTGTTACCTTTCCTTTGAATCTTCTATCTATTCATAGATATTGCATTGAGCTGAACTCTAGAGTGATTTTTGAAGTGTTCTATTGCATCCGGATGATGCAAATTTTTGTTGAGGGTTATGAGAAAATGGCATTGTATAGTTTTGTTGATGTTGTTTTTGTGTTAGTTGGCCTATTCCTATGTCGTTTGTGTCTTGATCATCATTCCACAAGTGTCCTTTTTCAGATGTTTATGGGTTTTCATCATTAAAGTTGTTTAAGTGTGAAGCTCACCAGTTCAACAAACATCATTAGGCCTCCTTTCATTAGAGGGCCGAGCCTTATCATTCATCACGTTCTTCTGCAGTCCTTTGTGGTATTTGGGGATGGTGTCCATTCCATACTACTAGAGATCAAAATATTGTGTTGTCTTTATTGATAATTATATCAGATCATCTTGGGTTTATTTAATTAAGAAACAATCAGAGATTAACAAAACTGTCAAGTCCTTTTAGTTCATAAAGACTTCTTTCTTTGCTTATGTTAAGACTTCAAGATCGACAATGCTCTTGAGTTTGTTCAATGTAACTTGACCACCTTTTTTACTACTCAGGTTACCCCTCGACAAGCATCATATATGTATACCTTACAACAGAATGAGTTGGTGGAAAGGAAACTCTGTCACCTTCTGGACATTGCTTGTACCTTTAGTTACGTGATGGTTCTCAGAACCCAATGGGGGATTCCATTCTTATTACTACATACCTTACTAATGGGTTACACACTTCAATCCTCAACATGGTAACTTTTTTCCCTCTTGTATAAAGATGAGAAACCATTTCTTCTATCCTTGAGGATTTTTGGTTGCACTAATTTTGTTCACAACTTTCGTACTACATATAAATTGTTTGCTTGTGCAATTAAATGTATTTTCCTTGGATATTCTCAGACCCAGAAGGGACACAATTGTTATGCTCCTACTAGTCATCCCTGCTACATATCTACTGATGTCACTTCTTTGATTAGACAAGCTATTTTACTTGGTTTGTTAGTGATATTCTCTTAGAGCTTCATCCTGGCATTATCTATAAAAGGAAACACATTGTTCAGCATGACTTGGTTCTTTTAACTCTTCTTTATTTGCATGATGATGTGCCTTGTTCAAGTGTCCCCACCGTTGCAAATTCAGATGTCCCTTAGAACTCCCCACTGCATTGCGAAAATCCAAAAGATAATGTACACTACATCCCTTGTCACATTTTACTTTCATTGATAGTCTATCTAGTTCTACAGATGATCGTGATGATCACATCTCTCATGATGATCATTATTCATCATGATCATCGCATTGCCCTTCGAGACTATGGTTGGAAACACGCTATGAATGAGGAGTAGAATGGGCTTACCTCTAGGCTCTAGGGATACATGGAACCTTGTGTCATGTCCACCAGGCATGGCCCCTTTTTCCTGCAAATAGGTCTTTATGACCAAACATTCTCCAGATGGCTCCATTAACAAATTGAAAGCTAGACTTGTGGCCGCTTCATTCTGACCTACGACTTCGATTAGTTTGAGACATTCTCTCTTGTGGTAGGGATGGGGTATATTCATACAATAGTTTATGTTGTTGCCAACAAGAATTTGTCCATTGCTCAGCTTCATGTGAAGAACACAATTCTCTAATGGTGGCATATAAGAGGAGGCTTACATGACACAACCACCGCGTTACCATGTCGAGGTTGAGTACGTGTGCTGACTTTGTAAGATCATCTAGAACCTAAAGTATAGTCCGCTAGCATGGTTTAACATTCATACTTTTAAGATTAGCTCTTTGGGTTTCCATAGAACGACATCCGATTATTCTGTATTCGTCAAACAGAGGTTCTCCAGGACTTGGATGCAAACCATCAGGCGACCTAGCAGAATTACAGAGACATTCTACCTCTACAGATCCTATGTTTGAAGACACTACATGGTTTAGAAGCATAGTGTGCAAGTTACTTTACCTCATCGTCACTAGGGCAGCCATATCATGTCATGAACAGAGATAGCCAACACATGGAGAAACCTCGCTACATTCTCTACCGTGATACTCTTTTGATTCTTCGATACTTGAAGGAGTCTCCATTGGAAGGCATCTTCTATGGGTTAATGGTCACATTGATAATAAAGCTTTTGCAGATGTTGATAATGTTAGTTCTCTTGAGGATAGATGGTCTATCACTTGTCACACCATGTTTTTAGCGAAAACCTTGTTAAATGGCAAAGCAAGAAGCTGATTGTTATTTCCAGGTCAAGCGTATAAGCATAATACATAGCAAAGGCTCAAGTCACATGTGAGATTACTTGGCTCGTTTCCTTTCTATAGGAACTTGGGCTCCCTGTTACCACCCATGTTCCTCTTTATTGTGACAACAAATCCACAACTTACATTGCCACAAATCCTATTTTCCATGAGCGGACCAGGCATATTGAAATGGATTGTTACTTTATCTGAGACGTATGAGGATGGAAGATCACTACTTTGCACGTCTCAACTGAATTCCTTCTTGTGGATATATTCACCAAGACACTTTCATGGAAACACATATTATTGTTGACTTCCAAGTTGGGCATGATCAATAGATATGCTCCAGCTTGAGGATGAGTGTTGATCTCATTAGCTAATATAGCCATATTTTTTATTTTTTTATTTCCTCTTCTTATTTGTTTCCTTGTTCTTTATTTTTATTTGTAACCCTTTGGGGTTTCTTATGTAATTATCACAGTTTGGGCTCTAGGGTTTCATGCCATATAAGAAACTCCATACCCATGAATAAAATTTATTTTCATTGCATTCTCTCTTTTCTTCCACAATCATCATTAGCTCTTTATGCTCCTTTAACTCCACTACTGAGGCTAGTGATTATTATATGATTATTTTATACTAGCCAATAAGAACACATAGTCTTTATTCTTTTCCACATTATATCATCTCAGCTTCTGATCAGAAGTTTACTAATATTATATCAAATGGTAATATAATAGTGATTGATATATTTTGTAGTACATTAGGTAGCTACCTTTCAATTCTGTCCCCCCTCGGAAATGGAAATTTTTTGAAATTTTGACGATTTTGGTGGAACTCTCATAAATGGCTCAAAAAATCCATTTTACCATTTTTCAAATTAAGATCATCCAAATTATTAGAACAATAAATAACGTACAAATACACATTTATATCATACATGTTGCTCTTTTGTACCCCTTATATCGCACATATCGGTCATATCACTGTTAATGTTGATTGTTGACTGATAGATGAAGTTTATTTAAACTCTTAAAATAGTAAATAACTTACAAGTATGTACTTATATCACACATATCGATCTTCTATGACCCTTATATTGTGCATATCGAACATGTCATTGTTAATATTGATTGATGACTAGTATATATTGGAAATGAAAATAAAATAGCTAAGTTAACCACGGTTAGAACTCTTCTTTTGTTCATAGATGAAACATTTGATTCTAAATATAGATAATGATTAATGATCCAATGTTTCATTCATTGTAGAAATAACTTTCTTGGACAAGCCGACAAGGTTCTAGTGAATTAAAGAATCAATTACAGGCTTATATAAACTAAAAATGCATCTATTCACAAAAATAAATGACAACATGTACATTAATGCAATATAAGATATTACATGGTCATGAGTTCAGAACCAAGAGTTCTGTGGTGGACCGTGCTCATCTTAATGATGCATATTACTTCCGCCTAATGCAGATCCTTCAGACTCCAGGGCCTACCAGCACTAGTAACACTACAACTGCTGCTCTGGCTACTCCTTCAGGTATAATAGCCAACTCTGCTATCACTCCTACTCCAGCTTGGATTATTCATTCTAGTGCCTCTACTCATCTCACTTGAGAAGGTAGTCTACTCACCTCTTCCATACCATCTACCTCTGTGAAATCAGTTCGAGTCGCTAATGGGACTCAATCACAGATTACTACTGTCGGAACTATGGAATTCTCTTCCAAGCTCTGACTTTCGGGGGTTCATTGTGCTCCTGATTTTCCTCTTAGCTTGTTGTCAGTTCACAAGCTTTGTGTTGAGCTTCATTGTCGTGTGATATTTGATGAGTCTTGTTGTTATTTTCAGGACATTCGGACGAGGCATATTTTTTGTGGGGGTCATGAGAAGAACGACCTATATTATCTTAACATACCCTCGGACTCCAATTTTGTTGGTGTTGCGTCCATCTCCGAAGATACGCTCCTATGGCATTTGTGCCTTGGGCATCCCTCTGTCAAGGCCATCTCCATGATGTTTCATGAGCTCTCTGCACCGAAGCCCTTTCAGTGTGAGGCATGTGAATCGGAAATACCATCGAACTTCGTTTCCTGTCCATACTGAGTCTCGTAGTACTGATGCTTTTCATCTTGTTCATTGTAATGTGTGGGGACCTTGTCCGATCCGCACATTAAGTCATCATCGTTATTTTATAGTTTTCGTTGATGATTATAGTCGATCTTCTTGGGTATATCTAATAAAGGAGCGTTCGGAGATCAATCAAATTGTCAGAAATTCCTTTCAATATGTTAAAACTTACTTTTCTAGCATTGTTAAGATTATTCGTACTGACAATGCTCTTGAGTTAACCCAACATCACTTGACATCTTTCTTTGCATCCCAGGGATCTGTTCACGAAACATCATGTCCATATACCTCACAAAAGAATGGTATAGCTGAGAGGAAACTCCAACACTTGTTAAATGTTGCCAGATCTCTTCTTAGTCAAATGAGTGTTCCTAAACAATATTGGGGAGATGCTATCCTTACTGCAGTGTATCTCATCAACCGTGTTCCTTCATATGTTCTCAAAGGGGTAACTCCATTTTCTTTACCTTTACCCTACTGAGTTTCTTTTCCCATACCTCCGCGATTTTTTGGTTGTATTTCCTTTGTTCATAACTTTCATGCATCTGACAAATTACCCTCTCGTGCCACCAAATGCGTCTTTCTTAGGTCCTCTCGTACCCAGAAAGGCTATCGCTACTCTGATCATGTTGGACGTCGATACTTTGTGTCTGCTGATGTCACCTTCTTTGAATAAACAAGTTATTTCGCACAGACTGTGAGTGACATTCCTCTGGACCTCCCTCCTCCACCAATCGTCTATACTCGCCAGCATACCTCTATACCTTCTACACCATTGTCTGTACCTTTATCTGTCTCTTTTATACAGGATGATATGACCACTTCGAGTGCTCCCACCACTGTTTCCCGGATGTACCTGGGAAGCTTCTTATAGCTTTACACAAGCAAAAAAGGCAATGCACGTATCACCCCATGTCACATTTTACTTCTACATATGATTTATCTAGCTCTGACAAGAGATTTGCAGATGTTATGAATGATATTTCTGTTCCAAGAGATCATTTCAGTGCAATGCATGATCATGGTTGGCGACAAGCCATGGATGAGGAGATGGAGGCACTTACCTCCCGGGGCACGTGGGATCTTGTGCCGTACTCCCCGGGAGTTCGCCCTATGGCTTGTGGATGGGTCTTCACGACCAAACAGTCGCCTGATGGTTCTATTGACAGGTTGAAAGCCAGACTTGTTGCCAAAGGTTTCACACAAACATTTGGAGTTGATTATTTGGAGACCTTCTCGCCTGTTGCCAGAATAGGGTCGATACGTACCATTCTCTTTGTTGCTGCCAATAAGGCTTGGCCCATTTATCAACTTGATGTGAAGAATGTCTTTCTTTATGGTGATCGTGAGGAGGAGGTCTACATGATGTAACCATCGAGGCATGTAGTCGAGGGGGAGCATGTATGTTGACTACGCAAGGCCATTTATGGCCTGAAGCAGAGCCTAAGGGCTTGGTTTGACAAGCTCACTACAAAGATCAACACACTTGATTTTTAAAGGACAACATCTGACTACTCTGTCTTTGTTAGACGACGGTCTACTGCCATGTTCATCCTTGTTGTCTATGTTGATGAGATGGTTATTACAAGAGATAATATAGATGGTATTCAGGAGACCTAGACATTCCTCCAGAAGGTCTTTGTCACGAAAGATCTTGATCAACTTTGTTATTTTCTTGGCATCGAAGTAATACGCACAATAGAGGGGCTCCATCTTTCACAGAGAAAGTATTGCCTCGATCTTCTGATTGAAGGAGGACTTCTTGGATGCAGTGTTGCAATAGTCGGCCGACTATCCCGAATAGTCGGTCCGACTATGAGGTGCGGTGGGGTACCTGACTGAACAAACCTCCAGTCGGGTAATAATCGGCCCGACCGAATAGTCGGCCGACTATTCGGCCGACTGGCCCGACTATGAGGCCGACTGGAGTTTGACTCTTCATATTTTTATTTTTTTATTTTCAATTTTCAATATTTATGGGTTACATTTTACCATGGTATCATCACAAATGTCAAATTCTATGTGTCTATTATATTGATTGGTACTTTTATCTTGGATTCATGTTAAATAATGACCATATATGTATAAAAATATAAGAATATATGTATTATAAATAATTTTTATATTAAAAAATATAAAACCGAATAATTCCGAATAGTCGCCCGAATACCGATTATTCTCTATTCAGTGACCCCTCCGACTGAATACCGAATACCGTCTTCTGCAACACTGCTTGGATGCAAGCCATCTGGCATCCCTGCAGAAGTGAGAAAATATTCAGCATTTACTGATCCAGTTTTTGAAGATGCAACAAGATACAGAAGCTTAGTGGGAAAATTACTCTATCTCACTGTTACTTGGCCAGATATATCATATGCTGTGAGCAGAGCCAGGCAACATATGGAGAAGCCTCTTTACAGTTACTGGCAGGATGTTCTTTTGATCCTTCGATATTTGAAGGAATCTCTTGGACGTGAACTCTTATACAGATTATGACTATGCTAGCTCTCCTGAGGACCGCCGATCCACTACATGATATGTCATGTTTGTTGGGGATAACCTTGTCACTTGGTGAAGCAAGAAGCAGACAGTGGTCTCCAGATCCAGTGTAGAAGCAGAATACATGACAATGACTCAGGTCATATGTGAGATCACATGGATTATCTCTTTCCTAACAGAACTTGGCATGTCAGTCGCCACTCATGTACCCTTATACCGCGACAACAAGTCTGCCACGTATATCGCCACCAATCCAGATTTTCATGAGCGAACAAAACACATTGAAGTTTATTGCCATTTTATTTGTGATGCAGTACGAGGAGGACGAATCAACACTCCTCATATCTCCACTGAACTTCAACTTGCAGACATCCTCACAAAGGCTCTTCCAAGGAAGCGCCTCATGTATTTAGTATCCAAGTTGGGCATGATCGTCAGATATGCTCCAACTTGAGGGGGAGTATTAGAATTATTATATTACAATTATGATTGTAACATTTCGGGTTCCATAACCCTTAACCCTTTGGGTTTCGTAATCTTTAACCCTTCGGGTTCTGTAACCCCTCAGGGGTATTATGTATTTTTTTCCTTGTACTCTCTAGGATTTTCTCTCTATATAAGAGAGACCCTAGCCTTATGGAATAGATATCTCATTCGTCTCTCTTCTCCACACTACCGATTCAAAATGGCATCCACCTTTTATTGATGCAGTTTTTTAGGACAACATGAGATTAGGAATCTTGTGAGGAAGCTTTCTTTGATAAATGATAGGGTAAGGAACTTTGTATGTTAAATGTGGGCATGTTGATGGGCGTGCCTGCTCTCATGTTGGTTCTCTTGATGATTACAAGTTTACCGCATGTTATATGATTTTTGTTGGAGGTGAATTACTTGATGCAATAAAAAACAGAGTGTGGTCGATCAATCTAGTAATGAGGCCAAGGTAATTGGCATTAGCTCGCACTACCTGTGAGATATATTATTATTCGTTCGGGACTCCCCCAGTGTACTGCAAAATAATCTGCCACTTACCATTTGTATTTCTTACTGTCTACTTTTCCATGAGTGCATGATGTTTCCACTTTAGTTGTGATAGTCTAAAGAAGTAATTATCACTATGTACTTCTTTGCATAGCTATAGAATGAGGTCATCTTCATTTAAGCTCTTCCAAGACAACACTTTTCTTGTTCTCAAGTTGGGCATGATTGATATTTTTATTTTAATTTGATGGAAACCGTTAGAAATATCATTCCGTTCATATTTTCCTTTTTCTGCATTATATCTCCCTTCTATCGTAATCTCTTTCTGTAAAATAGACTCCTAAGACTTCATGCAATATGTTGGGAAAAATGAGAAACTTGTTTACTCCTTGAATCCTAGATCTCTTATATAGAGGAGAGGCCTATGGGGAAATTACATAAACTAGACAAGAGGAAAAGAAAATAGATAGACTGATACAGAAACATAGAAGTACAGAAGCATATCTCTACATTCCCCCTCAAGATGGAGCATTGATATCTATCATGCTCAGTTTGGATGAACACTTTTGAAATGATCCTCTAAGTAGGGCCTTGGTGAAAATGTCTGTTGTCTGGTCCCCGGAGTTGACATGAGATGTTGAAATGAATCCCTTCTAGATCATGTCACGTATATAGTGGAAATCAACCTCAATGTGCTTCGTTCTTTCGTGGAATGCAGGATTGTTAGAAATAAATAATGCAGTCTGATTGTCGCATTTTAGCGACATGGGAAGAGGTATATCTATACGTAGATCTGTAAGGATTGCTTGAACCCACATCATTTCTGTACATGCTTGTGTCATAACCCTATACCCAGATTCAACACTAGATCTAGCAACTACAATTTGCTTCTTGTTTTTCCACGAGACAAGTGCTTTTCAGTTGTGAACTTCCTGTCTTTGAGGCACCCTGCATAATCTACGTCTGCGCATGCTGAGATAGTGATGGTGCCACCTCTTTTAAATAGCAGTCCTACACCTGGAGATGATTTAAGATACCTTAATATCATTTGTATAGCATCCATATGTACCTGACAAGGTGTTGCATGAACTGGCTCACCTGACTGATAGCAAATGAAATATCAGGTTTGGCAGTGGTAACATAAAGAAGCTTTCCCACTAGCTCTATGTATCTTCTCCTACTCTCATCAGTATCATCATCATATAATTTCATGCTTAGATCCATGGTATATTGGCAAGTCGACATCCAAACATTCTCGTGTCACTTAGCGAATCAGTGACATTTCCTCTGATTCATCGCAAGCCCTTATTGATTTCTGACAAACTCCAGTGACTCCTAGAAAGTATCCTAGAGCTCCAAGATCCTTAGTAACAATTTCACGACCCAGAAATTCTTTTGCCCTCTTAATTCCTTGTATGTCATCTCCTGTAATAAGTATATCATCAACATACACCATAATAGAAATCGTACCTTTGGAGGTTCTCTGTATGAAAAGAGAATGATATGCATTCGATCGTCTGAACCCCTGCTTCTCAAAAAAATCTGAGAGCTTCTGGAACCAAGCCCTCGGACTCTACTTGAGGCCATAGATTGTCTTATGAAGTTTACACACCTGCAAACACTCCCCCTCAACAGCAAACACAGGAGGCTACTGCATGTAGACTTCCTCCTGAAGATCACCATATAAAAAAGCATTCTTGACATCGAGTTGAAATGGAGGCCAATATCTAATCACAGCAACAGATAACAAAATCCGTAGGGTAGAATGATGAGCAACTGGAGAGAAAGTGTCAAGATAATCTACCTCGTATGTTTGAGTAAAGCCACGAGCTACAAGGCGAGATTTGTACCGATCAATACTTCCATCTGCATTATGCTTCACTGTAAACACCCATTTGCTACTATCGACGCCCCAGTGGGGGCCAGAACTAGACTCCAAGTACTCTAGACTGAAGAGCTACCATCTCCTCCTCCATAGCTAGACGCCACCTGCTATCTTCAATACCTCCTAGTAAGTCTGTGGTATGGCCACGGTGCATAGAGCAGTAACAAATCTCCTGAAATCATCCATCATACGCTCAAAGGTGACTTGAGAAACAATCAGATATGAGGCACATGAACGCTTATGCTTCCTACTAGCAATACATAAATCGAGATTATCATCATTCCTGCTACTAACCTGATCAACTTCTTGAGGTAACTCCTGGTGAGAAACAATATTAGTCTCATCATTAGAAGCAATGTTTTTAGAACAAGCCTGGGGCATGTTGGATGGCAGACCATGGGCATGAGCAGGAGCAGACCGACGGCTGTAGTGATGTGGTAGTGATGGAAACAGAACAATAAGAGTTGGTGGGGTTAATGGTGGTAGTGGAGGAGGTAGTAGTGGAGATGTTGGTGAGAGTAGTTGGCATATAGGTAGTGGTGGAATATAGACCTCATTATCCGAATTTGAAGGTGTCAACCTATCACATGTAGGAGAAAAATACATGACAGACTCAAAAAATGTGACATCTGCACTAACATAATATCTCTTGTGTAGCGGATCATAACAATGATAATCCTTTTGAGTTTTGGAGTACCCAACAAAGACACACTTGACAGCCCTAGGAGAGAGCTTGTCAATCCCTGGAGACAATCGATGAACAAACACAACAGATCCAAAACACGAGGGCTAAGAGAGAACAACTCCTTATCAGGAAAAAAAGGGGGGAAATGAACCTTCTCTCCTAGCACCGACGAGGGCATACAGTTAATGAGATAACAAGCCGTGAGAACCGCATCATCCCAGAAAAAATGTGGTGCACAACTATGTATCAGAAGGGTATGAATGACATCAAATAAGGTGACAATGTTTCTTCAGCAACACCATCATATTGAGACGTATAAGCACATGATGTTTGATGAAGAATACCATGAGAAGATAAGAATTGAGAGAGCACATGAGTACAAAATCCCAACGCATTATCATACCTTACAATTTTGACAGGGGTTGAAAAAACATTCTGCACTTCCTTAATGAAATTTATTATTACATTTCCAGCTTCTGATTTATTCGTCAACAGGAAAACCCAAGACAGATGACTAAAATCATCCATAACAACTAGATAGAATCTGTCTCTGATGATCGGGAACACGACTCTGACCCTGAATATCTACATGGAAAAACTCAAAAGGGGAGCTATTGCCCCGACTCTGACTATTAAGGAAGACATACCGATGATGCTTCCCTAACCAACATACCTCACAATTGAATGATGAATGAGGTGAAATCTGAGGAAGGACTTGACGCAGTTTTTGAAGCGAAAGATGATTGAAACGCAGATGCCAAAGGAAAGAAGAGACCAGTCCAGTGGAATGGGAGAATATGTCAGTATACAATGTTTGGACCAATCGATAGAGGCCGCCCTGCTCACGGCCACAACCAATCTCTCGACCCGTAAGAATGTCCTGAAAAACAAGAGATAATGGATCTACGCAAGGCAATATAATGAGCATGTAGAGGTCGACGATTCTGCTTTATTGTGAAGATGTCATGCTAAAGCTGTATAATTTTTGTCTCATTCTTGTCCTGTGAATACGTGTCAGCAATAATAGCCCACATGGTATTGGCAGTGGGATAGTGCAATACATCATTTGCAATATCTGGTATCAAGATACCAGACAATCAAACATGAGCATATGTGTCATTAGCCTCCCATGAGGCATACAACCTTGTCTTCTCCATCGGCCCTTCCTCAATTAGAATATGCTTCTTACCTATCGACTTCATTAGACTCATGAACTGTATAGACCACAACTCATAATTCGACCCATCCATCTTGATTATGGGTGTTGAACCTCTGAAGGCGCTCGCGGTGGAGATATCTATCTTGTTCTCTGACATGTTGCCAGTCGAAGAAGACAAGATCGTAGACTTGACGAATCACTTGTCTACACAGACATAAGGGAGATTGGTTGCATGTGTAGACTCAAATAGCAACCAACCCCATCATGGAGGAGGTATCCCTATTGCGGCGATGGTTTTGGCGGCTACAACCGCACGTGGAGGAGTCTGGTCGCAGACCCGCAGGGGAGGGGTGTCGGGTCAGAGCGGTCACAAGTGGGCGACGAGCCCGCAGACGGCGAGACCAATGGCAGGCGGTTGTGTCGCGGGTGGCAAGTGGCGAGCCACACGAGAGGGCTGGAGGTAGGGCTAGGACTAGGGTTTCAGGTACAAGAGTTCCGGTCTAGGACCGCCCCTCTGATATCATGTTGGGAAATATGAGAAAGTTGTTTATTCCTTGATCCCTAGACTCTCTTATATAGAGAGGTCTATGGGCAAATTATATAAACTAGACAAGAGGAAAAGAAAATATATAAACTGACACAGAAACATAAATATAGAAGCATATCTCTACACAATACAAAGATTAAATTTCTTCTCGTAACTTCTTACGCCAACTCTTTTGATTTGGGAAGAAAATAATGGCTTATCAAGATATAGGATGTTACATGGGAAACAGGAAATCAGAAATTTATATTTAAAAATAACATATGGGTTGTGTTGGAGCATTCGTTGTATGCGCCTATTGTGTTGTAGCAGGGTAAATGGATCCTGGAGGAGATCCATTTACCCCACCCAGTTGTTTAGTCCCACATCGTCCAGCGGTGGGACGTGGAGGCTCTGGAGAGGCTATATAAGGAGCCCAGACCTCCTGTAACCATTGA
This sequence comes from Ottelia alismoides, assembly GCA_037367405.1. Lineage (NCBI taxonomy): Eukaryota > Viridiplantae > Streptophyta > Magnoliopsida > Alismatales > Hydrocharitaceae > Ottelia > Ottelia alismoides. The sequence goes on along the minus strand of JAZKJV010004266.1, from coordinate 747,184 downwards.
GAAAAAGCAATGCTAAATAAGCCCAGTTGAGGGCTTCTCCCGTGGTTTCATCCCGCTCCTCACGGAGTAGGGTTCCACGTAAAATCATGGTGTTCCCATGTTCTATCTTTTTTGTTTATGCTCTGTTTATCAATCGCTTCCGTATTCTTCATATTTTATAACATGGTATCAGAGCGGGTTCGTTTCTCGAGGAAATACTCTTGAAGATTTATCTTGTTCGTGTTTTTCGAGATTCGAGTTTTGATGTGTTTTGAAGATTATTTTCATGAAGTTAATATTCAAGATTCCTGTTCAAGAAGTTCTAGGGTTTCACACGAAACCCTAATCAAGATCTCCAGGCAAGGCATGTGGCATCTCCTGCGGGCGGCATCTTCAGTCGCGAAGTCCTAATCCAGGGCTCCACTTTGATCTATGTTCACCCAGGGGCCGCATCTACAGTCGATGCTCCATCATATACTCCCGGTCATCACCGCGCAAATGCACCTCCATCAGCGGTGCACCAGGTCCATCGCAGAGATCCATCACGCGTGGAGCCCCAACTCCTGGCCCAACGTGAACCCTCGCATCTGGCGGCAGCAACTCCAGTTCCATCGCCTCCCACGGCGGCCCCCAGGCGGAGAGATTCCACCTCCCTTTGCGCGAGGGGGCGGCGAAGCCCCGTGCGCAAAGAACCCAACACCCATCGCCGCCCTTCTTCCCTTCAGGCGGAGTCCCTGAGCACTCAAGGCGGCGCGGATCCAGGCGGCAGCCGCAGCAAACCCCCTCTTCAAGATCCCAGGCAGAGCGCCGTCGAGGAAGAGGCTCACGGTTGTGAGCTCCAGCGGCGACGCACCGCCTCACCCTCTCCCAGTCGCGCGCGACCCCCTCGTGGGATCTCCAGGCGATGGCGGTAGTTCTCCTGCAAGCATGATCTCCAGGCGGCACATGTTGGCGGCGAAGTGCTCCTCCCAAGAGCCTGATCCCCAGCCCTAGCCCTCGCGCACCTTGATCTCCCACTCCAGAGTCTTACGGCGGCGGCAACAAAGAAATAAGGGGGGGCGGCTACAACGAAAAAAAAGGATTCCCATCGTGGGAACCCTAGAGGCCTCGCGGTTAAAAAAATGTTATTTGTTTAAAACCCAAGGGGGGATGCAGATATTTCGGCCCATATTGGGCGTGAGTTTTTTTAAAAAAAAGTTAAGGGGAGGGTCCTGTTGGACCAGTTTGCAAAAAAAGAAAAAAATTGAGAAAAGGCGCGTACAAAAGAAGAGCCGTACGCAAATTTTTCAAAAAAATGCAAGGAAAAGCCGAAAAAAATGAGTGAAACGGCTTTAAAAAAAGAGGATGAAAAGCCGGAAAAAAAGTCAACGGCTTAAAAAAATGTGTTTCAAAAAAATTTTCGAAAAAGAATTTGGCGGCTTATTTAAAAAAATGATGCAAGCCGTAAATTTCATGTTTTGTTTACCCCCTATTTATCTTGTCTTCTCCCAACTTTGTCGATGTCAATTTCCGACAAATATGTGAGAAAGGGGGAGTATGGTGTAGAGTTACATGTCTTGTGTTCCAGATTCAGATGCCAGATGCAGATTCCTCAGACCAGCCAGATGTTGATCAGACTCTACAGATTTCAGTTATTCAGACTCGACGATTGATTCCGAGTCTCCAGTTTCAGACACCCATATGATTGCGTTCATTTTCAGATGAGCATATGTTGCCATCAATTGTTTGAGGTCCCCATCATTCTTGTGGTTGTTTCGGCCAGAGTTTTCATGTGAGCCATAGGGACTCCAGAGCAGAGGACCATTCCCTATGCCATTGAGGGCAAGGGTTTTCATGTGATATCATAGGTACACCAGAGTAGTGCACCATTCTCTGAGCCAGATGGGAGAGACCGAGTTCTCCGACGAGGAGACTGATTTCAGACTCCATTCTCCAGCGACCGTGGACTCCGACGAGGATTGCACAGCCACAGCCTTTTTCAGTTCGGCCCTTTTCAGAGATGGAGCAGTTGTCCGCATTATTGTGGCGGGCCAGATTACTCCGACGAGGAGACTCAATTTCAGTTGTAGTGACTCTGATAGACGCAGTTCAGAGCACATGCTCTCCGACGAGGAGATTCAGCAGACTCACACTCCAGCCCATTCGTCTTCGTCACCTGCACGACGTGAGAAGCAACGTCCTCGACTGCAGCAATGTGCGCGTTGGGTTGATATTGTCCGTAGTGTCCTGTAGCGTTGAGTTGAGTTTCTTTCTGTTTGTCCAAGCTGAGCATTTCATGCTCCAGCTTGAGGGGGAGTGTTGGAGCATTCGTTGTATGCGTCTATTGTATTGTAGCAGGGTAAATGGATCCTAGAGGAGATCCATTTACCCCACCCAGTTGTTTAGTCCCACATCGTCCAGCGGTGGGATGCGGAGGCTCTGGAGAGGCTATATAAGGAGCCCCAGACCTCCTGTAACCATTGAGAAAAAGCAATGCTAAATAAGCCCAGTTGAGGGCTTCTCCCGTGGTTTCATCCCGCTCCTCACGGAGTAAGGTTCCACGTAAAATCATGGTGTTCCCATGTTCTATCTTTCTTGTTTATGATCTGTTTATCAATCGCTTCCGCATTCTTCATATTTTATAACAGGTTGAAAGATGGTATGATAAAAATTGGGTAGTAAGAAATGACTTGTGTTGGTTGATGCTTGGTACAACTCAATCATAATTCCGTTTGATTGGCACGACGTAGGAATTTTACAAAAATATGCACGATGATGAAAACAACACCCTTGAATTTTGAAGGAATGACTATGTAGGAATTAAAAAAAGAATGTTTGAATTAATACATGATCCTCAAATTCATGAATCGAGAGTTTAACATGAGATACAAGATTGTGTTTTACTTTTCTGTTAACCACTTTTGTATAATAGATTACCACACTGGTTGATCAATCAATCGGAAGGGAACTATGATGTTGTGTGCCTTTGGATTAGCCAGCCTCCAAGAATTGATATTTTTTACCATCCTTGTGTTTGTCTAGATGCATGAGAGATGCTTTATGCTCAATCCTATGCAAGTTACAGAATTTTGAGTTAATATATGGTCCTTACAAGGTAAGGGATGTGTGGAGAAATAGTCCCACATGTAAATCTGTGGAAAGTGGTATACGTGTTTGTGACAGGGAATACGCCCTTTTTCTCATGTCTCAAAAAAATAAGCCCCTTTCTCTTTCTAGAACTATTAACAAAGTGCGGTCAGAAGTTGGGTATTCTTAATTGAACTTCTTAGATGTGGATTTGGGAGGAAGGGCAGTTTGAAGATGTGTTAAGTGGTGTCCTTCAGACGAAGATCTGGAAGGGGCTTGCTATGATGTTTTGCATTGAAAAGGAACGGATCCTTGTTTGGAAACTCTGAGATCCGTTATTTGTTCGGAAACTCAGATCTGTCTGGACATTTTTTCTTGCAAAAGGCATTTTTCTTTTTTGCATGTCTTGGGAATGAATAAAAAATTCAATATGCGTTTCTAGATTACATTCATGCAGGGGGATGATCATGGATGTCTGTTCTGCAATCAAATGAAACCTTTTCTCATGGTTGCATTCATGTATTTCATACTTGAGTTTACATATTGTTGAAATCGGTGATACTTTTTAGAAATAACTGAACTCGATGATTAATAAAAAATATATATTTTTTGAGTCCGATTCGATCCACGAAGAGGCAAGCGTTTTGGATGGTTTCAAATACTAAAATCAATTGTTTGTTTTCATATTTGTAAATTGTTTTTTTATATTTTCTCGCAATCTTTTTGGGTACAAATCATTGATTAAGCTCTTGTATTTGTAGAGAGGGACTCACATGGGTAGCTTGGGTTTTAAGATAAAAGTCTGATCATACCGATCATTCTTACTTTTCTTTCTTTTTGAAAATCTCAGCCTCGCAATATAAATTGCTAGTGGCAAGGGGAACATGCTATGCAATTGGATGTCTTCGACTGGCTATGCATGTGTTTTTAATCATTTGGATTACTGTACTATCAAATATTTTTATTTGAAGAGCCATTTCTCTCTATAATTTTAGTGAAACACAGCCACAACGGCCACAACTTTCTAAACGATAATTGTCTGCTGCTTCGTGTTGCAGGTTCAAGGTGTGGAAACCCTAAAAGATGAGGATGATTTAGGTTCTCAGCTGAGTAGGTTCCTCCTAGCATTCAGAGAAGGCAAGCTAGTCAAGAGATCAATCAGTGGCCCGTCATTTATTGGCTTCGTCAAGTCACTTATGACCTTAAAATCTCTACTAATCGCCATTTCTGCAGTGGCGTTATTTATGTTTATGCTGTTCATGACCCGTGAAAGTGAGGAGGCTCCACAGAGGCATCTCCGTAGCTCCGTAGTTGAAGAAAAGAAAGAGGAGATCCGGCCTGAGGACAAGGATAAGGAAGATTGAGGCAAACGATACATGCCAATGCATTCAGCTGCTGTCTCAGGTAACTCATGCGAAATGTTACTTCTGTGCCAGATTAGGGCCAAATATGGATTATTTCCGAGGTTAGCTAACTAGTTACACCCTTGGTTTTTAATTTCTATGGATCATCAAGTGTTGGTCAAATTTTGAAAATACTTGAACCATCGAAAATTGACCCTCCTTGATGAAGGGGTTGGGGATTTCATAGCAAGTTGAATTTAAATCATAAGTTGATCTTAATCCCCATATCTTTATTCTAAAAATAACGACATTAGACTAGTTAGACTAAGCTAAAAGCTGAGGGGTCGCTATTTGAGGGTAGCTCTATTTTCCATCATTTAATACATGATCTTTGCATAGGTTTCTGGACCGTCAAAGCGGAAAATCACCGAGGATGGTGCGGTAATCTAGCTGTTCTATTCTACTACTACTATGATTTCCATGTCATGGACATATGCTTAGCCGTTTCCATTTTCCATTTGCAGTAATTATGAGTATGTTTAGAAGGTGTTAGTAACTCTATGCTTGTATATTTTGGCATTGACATCCTTCTAATTTTTGACGTTGGGATATTTATTGGTTTCTCTAAAGTTAAAAACTTAGAATCAGAACATTTTTGGGAACATACTGTCTTGCAAAATAATGGAGTCCAGGTGGGGTTAATATACACGTGTAAAGAACAGAGCTAATCTAATGGTGCTCGTCTTAGTGGACATGCATTCTAATAATGGTAAATTATTTGAACATAAATGTACCTTAAAATGGGTATCATAATCAATGAGATCTTTATTTTTTTTAACTAGAATTAATTCACTTCATTATCATGAAAATGTACCTGGACATGTCAGAGCCCTCTTTGAAACATGGCAGATGTAATTACCAGTTTAGTTATTTATATACATATTTTTTTGTATGGATCTCTACAGGAGATCCATCCCACCGTTTCTCAAAAAAAAGCAATTCACTTCACCACTAGGCCATGATATTGGTAAGTGTAATGGGTAAGTCGGACTTTTTAAAATGTTATGAATCTTGAGCGCAACTTTAGCTTATAGCATCACATATTTCCGTACTCGAAATACTGAGGTATTCTGTATTCTTGGCAACATATAAGAGTTAGATGTGATGGAAACAGATTACTACCTGGTGGAATCCTCCTAATTTAGGTGCATGGATATAGAGGTTTACTTGGAGTCTCTTGTGGACTAGTTTCATAAAAAAAATTTCCAATCATAAACCTGATTTTAGCGAGTCGGGTAGTCGCTATATTTCCTTGAAGCTTGAGTACTTACAGAATGGGCCGGCCCTTCAAAGGGATTACAAGTATAGCCTAATAAAAACAATTGTGTGATTTGTATTAACTATAGTGTTTTAAACCTTTCAAAAGATGCAAAAATGAAATCTTGATAGCTTCAATCTCCTTGTGTTTTAGGCCTCGAGTGAAACAACCAAAAGTTCAATAATCAGAGATCTGAAAAGGTTTCCAGTGAAAAGGTCCTTCATGTAAAATAGGCTCCATTAGCTCTAGATTTCCAGCCAAGGACAGATTGTAGGCATTTGATTATGCTAACAAAACACCTCATGAATCAGTCCAAACTCAGCTCAGCATCAATTTCTATAATCTGATGTAGGAGTTTGATTTTATAGCATTGCTTTCAGACCCATATAAATTATATGCACAACACAATTACCAAATTTTGTTTCAAAATAAAATATCATCCATGAAGAACACTGTTTGATCCAGTAAGAGTTGCAGGTCTTATGTTCAGCACTAAGACAGTCAAGAGGAGACCATTTTAGTGCCTCCGATACACAATCCGAAAATCTCCAGGTACTTTAGGGTGCGTTTGGTTGGCGGGTTAGGGTGGGTTAAACTGGTAGAGGGTAACCCGTTTTTGTGTTTTGGTGTTTGGATAGAGGGTTAAACTGGAGGTGGGTTAGAAGTGGGTTTGGGGTGATATAATTGTATTGGAATTTGAAAAAGTGAGTAGTTATTGTGATGTGATTGTATTGAAGTTTGGAATGGGAGTAGAAGTGGAGTAGTTTATAATTTTTATATGATATGATGGTATAATATATTATTTTTTGATAGAATTGATGATGTAAAATTAATTTATTTATTTTTTTAAAAAGGAATAAAGTGGGACCCACGGGGAGAGAGGGGGATGTGGGTTAAGGGGGGTAAACTCCCCTAACCCGCGGGTAACCCGCGAACCAAACGCTACCTAAGAAAACCTTCAGTATCTAGCAAACAGCAGCAGGTGCAATATCTTCTTGAATGATTCAGCAAACACAATCTCTGAGAATGCAGAGGTCCGAAGTAAATTAACCAATAGTTCAAACTCATATCACTTGGTAAATTGGTGTGATAGATAGTCTCTAATTGCAGCTCCTCCATAATATTAAAAGGAAAATGATAAAAATCTGGCAAGAGAATGAGACCTAGCTGTTGCACACACATTTAGATGGGTGCACTTCCACAAACTCTCTCCAAGAATCCATATTTTCAACTATGAGCTTGGCCCTATCAATAGTTCTTCTATGCTCAGTATTTCCTTCAATATGAACTACCATTATCTTCTTCTTCAACTCCTCAGCAAGCGAAATTCCAACTCTCTTGGGACAAGCAAACATACCAGATGTTCGGTATAACAGGTAAAAATAATAAAGATCACAAAGGAAGGAAAGAGTTGGACACTTAGCTGGTTGTGCATACATCAATTTGATGTATGCACTTCCCAAGACCAGCTTTCCTTAAATGTTCCTAAAGTGGAGAATCTTTCCCAGAATGTTTTTTGTAATCTTTATAATACAACAACAAAACCTTTTCCCACAATTAAGTAGGGTGGCTACATGGATTCTTTAGCCTCTATTCATATCTATCTTGGGTCACAGGCTTATATCCAAAAAACTAAGATTGCTTCGTATAGTTTCATTCCAACATTTCTTGGGTCATCCCAAAAATCGCATCTCCTAATCGGTGCGTTGACCTCCTTTGCAAATGGCCAAACTGCCTTAAGCAGGTTTTTTCGCATTTTATCTTCGATCGGAGCTATACCAACTTTCTGTATGATTGCATCATTCCAAATCCGACTTTACGTGTGTATCCACACATCTACATGAGCATTTTCATTTCTACTACTGTCATTCTCTGCACATTTTTATGGTTCGCATACCAACATTCAGATCCATAGAGCATAGCAGATCTTACGGCTGCTTTGTAGAACTTTCCTTTGATTTTTAAAGAAATTTTCTTATCGCAAAGAATAGTAGAGGCCCCTCTCTACTTTATCCGACATGCATTTATTCTATTAGTAACATCTCCATCAATTTTCCCACCGTGTTACAAAAAAGATCCCGAGTATTTAAAAGAATCTCTCTTCCGAATGTTATTGTCACTGATCTTCACCTCGATTCCTTCATCATTTATAATATCTAATAAACCAATAACATTCAATAATGAAGTTCAGTTCCAGAAAGTTTAAGGACTTGTCTCATGTGCACACATCTAAGATGTGTGCACTTGTGCACTTCCTACAAAGAATGCCTAGGCCAAAAGCCAGACAAGCTATGAAAATAAAATGAAATCCCAAGCTATCCAGACTGTCAGATTCATGATATACAAGGACCACTTCAATAGAATAATAGAACATTTCATCCTCCAAATAATATAGATACAGTTCAACAAATGAAGCAGAGTTTGTGGACCATGAGTTTGAAACACCAGTACATTTATATATCAGCAAAAATAATTCTCTTTCATGGAGAGACAGTGAAGATCGTGCAAAAGAGAAAAAATACCGTTCTTACATTGTATACTATACTTTGTTTTCTTCTTGAAAAAATTATTACACCAACCCCAAAGATCCATTGAATCTTTAGGCAAGAGATGACAATAGTTTTTAGGGATTTTATCACTTGTGCCCCTTTGAGATCTCGCAATTTCAGTTATGCCCTTATCTTTTTGGTAATATCAGTTGTGCCCCTCACTTCTTGCTATTTTATCACTTGTGCCCCTCGGGTTAGTGACCGTCCATCCACAGTGCAAACGGACGTTAACTTTGAGGACATAAGTGGTATTAATTTTAAAAAAAGAGTTATATGGTCATTTTATACCCTCTTCCTCATCCTCTTCTTCTTCCTCCTCTTCCCCCATCCTCTTTCTCCTCCTCCAACCTCCTCCTCCTCCCTCTCCACCCGAAACTCCTCTCCAGCCCGCTTCTCCTCCCAGCTCCGCTCCGAGCTCCCCGCACCTCCGCACCGCTGCGCCTGCTCCTCCCTCGCGCCGCCCCTGCCACGCGCCTACCCCTCCCCCGCTCCGCCCCTCCCCCGCGCCGCCCTTGCCCCACGCCGCACAGCACCTGCTCCCCTGGGCCGCCCCCTCCCCTCCCCTACGCCGCCCCTCCCCCGCGTCGCCCATGCCCCGTGCCACCCCCGCGCCGCCCAACCGCGGGCTCCTCCTCGTTTACGACTACGTTGCAAATGGCACGCTTGCTGATCACCTCCACGGAGGTGCACAGCGGAAGGCTGCGCTGACTTGGCCCATGCGGGTCGATGTTGCGTTGTAGACGGCCTCGGTTATGGAGTATCTGCACTTCTCTGTGAAGCCACTTGTCGTGCATCGTGACATCACATCGTCGAATATATTCATGGAGGCGGACATGAGGATCAAGGTTGGGGATTTTGGGCTGTCGAGGCTTCTGCGGCTGCCTGCTGATTCGTGCGGGAGCTCCGTCGTGGCGGAGTTTGTGTGCACGGGGCCACAGGGGACGCCGGGGTACTTGGACCCAGATTACCACAGGTCCTTCAGGTTGACGGAAAAGAGCGATGTGTACAGCTTCGGGGTGGTGCTGCTGGAGCTCATTACAGGGATGAAGGCAGTGGACGTTAGGAGGGAGAAGAGGGAAGTGGGTCTTGCAGATATGGTGATGTCAAAGATCCAGGTGGGGGGAGCTGTATGAGGTTGTCGATCCAGTGCTGATGCAGCAGGGGCAGGCAATGAGGACCATGGAGGCAGTGGCCGAGCTTGCATTCAGGCGCCTCGCCAGCGATAAGGATGATAGGCCGGATTCGCGGGAGTTGGTGCAGGAGCCGAAGCGGATTTGGGGGCAAGGTGCAGGAGACGAACTCTGGGCGGAGAGGGAGGAGGAGGAGGTTGGAGGAGGAAGAAGAGGAGTCTGGACAATAATACCCCTCCTAACTGCACCAAAGTTTGATAAAACCATGGTTAAATCAATTCATTGACGGTCAATCTGACGGAAGGGCACAACTGATGACGGAGAAAGAAGTGAGGGGCACAACTGATATTACCAAAAAGATAGGGGCATAACTGAAATTGCGAGATCTCGGAGGGGCACAAGTGATAAAATCCCTAGTTTTTATACCATGTCCAGGCAGCCTGAGCTAATATTCACTACAGCTTTTCATTCCCAATTTCAAAAATATATCTTGAATTCATAAAATTAGTCTATAAGGACTCCTCATTTTGATAATTCCAAGACATCTTGATTCTAAGGGCTTTAAGCATATCAAATAAATTTCAAATTCCAAGACCACCTTCCTCTTGAGGTTTACAAATCAAATCCCAGCTGACACAATATTTGGCCTTTCGAATTTCAGAACTTTCCCAAAAGATATTGGAAAAAAAATATTCTCCATCCTTGAAAGCACTCCCTTGGGGATATTATAATACACAGACATCATATGTATATTATTTGATGTAAGAACATGTGTGATTAGAATAGTCGTACCACAAGGAGAAAGAAGTTTTTACTTTTCCATTAAAAAAACATGCATACCCAATCTTCAATATGGAGCCTCTTCAGAGGTGCAAGAGAATTAATCAGAATATCATAATCAAGAAAACCCTAGACAGTTTGAAACCACCCTTTTGAGCATCAAATATCTACAAGCCAAAGTAGCCAACAAATGTGAGGCCTTGGAAATAGGATGTAAATGAACTGAAGTTGATTGAACCTGTCCAGGTTCGGTTTGGTTTGTTTAGCATTTTTAGAGGTTTGGGTTTAGTTTGGTTCAACAAGATGAAAATGGTGATCAAGTTTGGTTCGGCTTGATCCTAGTTCGTGAAGGTTCGTTTGTTTCGTTTAATGTTCAATTAGCAGTGAAACTCTTTAAAATCTAAGTATTTTAGAAATGTGGAATAATCACAGCCCTTCGGTATGTCTTGACCAAGGGTCATGAACTTTTATGCATTTACCTTATTTGCATCATGGTGCAAATTCCTCATTCCTCATATAATTTTTGAGGAAAAAATACATATATAGATACATATAATATATGCTATGTATCGAACTTTTGACCGAACCTTAACAAACCTACCATTCCAAGGTTTGATTCGTTTAAATAAACGAGCCTAGACCTATATCAAGGTTCGGCTCGTTTATTTTCAAACCGAATCTAAATCGAACCTTTAACGAATCAAATCTGAACGAATATCAAACTCGAGATTTTTTCTGACACCTCTACTTGGAAAGCGTCCTCTTGATTATTGTAGAGAGAATATACATGCCATACCGAGAGTTAAAATATATCTTTCTTGCACTGATTTATTGGAATAGATTATTTTTTAGACATAAATTAGATGTGATGTATGTGGAGAACATCTTAGAAAATGGCATAGTTATGATAATTGATGTGGAAAATCCAAACACATAACAAAGCTTTTTCCAGCTGGAAGATTCACTCCTGCTACAGTTGTGCTTCTTATGTGCTTCATTGCATGCCTTTCTTATATTTAGTGGTATAGACAAATGGCACTCACATAGGTTTCTCATATTTAAGGATTTGGGCATACTTTAACAAGATGAGGATGATGTTCATGTTCAATTCGATTTTACAAAGGTTCACAAAAGTCTAGACAGTTTGTTAATGATTCGTTTGAAAGTGTCCCTATAATCATATTTGCTTTAATGAAGGTTTGTTTGTGTAGTTTTTGTCCGTTTAACGTTGACTAAAATTTCTATACATTTATACGAAGTTTTATATTTATAGATAATTAGTAATAATTAAAATTTTCATAATTTTCCATCCATATATGCATGTGTGCGTACACACAAACATACATATACATGTACACACACATGCATGCATGCATGCGTAGATACACATACACAACACACACATGCACGCACACACATGCACACATGCACGCGCATGAACATACACACACATATAAAACACACACGCATGCACATACACAAACACACATACACACACACACCACATGCACGCACACACGTGTGCGCACAGACATACACACACATATAAGCACACACATGCCCAATCACACACATCCGCACACACGCACGTACATATGCACACATATAAACACACACACATGCGCACGCACATACAGACATACATGCATACATACATAAATACACACATATACACACACAAACATACACATAGATATAAACACACACACACACACATACATACATACACACAATCATATACACATACATACATACATATACACATAAATATATACACATACATATACATACTTACTCTCTCACATGCGTGATGCGTGCATACATACGCATACACACATGCATACATTTACACATACATACACAGATTTTCACACATGTATACACGTGCACACATATATGTACATACGCACATACGTACCCACATACACGCACACATTCATACACAGACAGACACATACACATACACATACACATGTCCACATATATAGATAGGCATATACACACTCATACAAGTACATGCATACGCACGCACATTCATACACACGTACATACACACACATATAAATACATGCAAATTTATACATACATACACGCACACACAGATAGACATACACACATACATATATACGTAAATACATATACACACATATACATACACACACAAACAAATATACACATACATACATATACACACTTGTATACACATGCACTCTCTCACACGTGCACGCGTGTGAATATGCACACATACACACATATACATACATACCCACACATAAATTTACGCATACATAACTTATATACACACATACATACATATATACACACATACACGCACAATTCATACACACAGAGACACATACACATACACATGTCCACACATATAGATAGGCATATACGCACTCATACAAGTACATGCATACGGACGCAAGCGCATACACACGTGCATACACAAACATATAAACACATGCAAATATACACATACATACATGCACACACAGATAGACATACACACACATACATACACACATACACACACATACATACACACATACACACACACAAATACACACATACATACATATACACACTTGTATACACATGCACTCTCTCACACATGCATGCGTGTGAATATGCACACATACACACATGTACATACATACCCACGCATACATTTACACATACATAACTGATATACACATATACACACACATACACGCACGTACATACACACACATATGCGCGCACACATACATACATGCATACATACATAAATACATACATACAACACACACACAAACATACACACGGATATAAACACACATGCATACCTACACACATTCATGTACACATACATACATACACACACATAAATATACACGCATACATATACATACTTGCATATACACACTCTGTCACATGCGTGCCTAAACATGCATACACACATGCACATGCATACATTTACACATACATACACAGATATCCACACATATATACACATGCACATATATATGTACATTTACACATACATACACAGATATCCACACATATATACACATGCACATATATATGTACATACACACATACGTACCCACATATACGCACACATTCATACACACACAGACACATACACATACACATGTCCACACATATAGATAGGCATATACACACTCATACAAGTACATGTGTACGCACAAACACGCATACACACACATACACACACATATAAACACGTGCAAATATACACATACATACACGCACACACAGATAGGCATACACACATACATATATACATAAATACATATGCACACACATACATACACACATACACACATAAATATACACATACGTACATATACACACTTGTATACACATGCACTCTCTCACACGTGCAAGCGTGTGAATATGCACACATGGACACATATACATACATACCTACGCATACATTTACACATACATAACTGATATACACACATACATACACATACACACACATACACACATATATACACATATGTACGCACATACACACATACGCACACATTCATACACGTCCACACGCATAAATAGAATTTATGCACACATAAGCACGCACGTGCACACACATAGAGCACACATGTATACACACATATATAAACGCACACATATACACATACATATGTGCACATACATACATACATACATAAATACATACACATACATATAAACACAAACACACATACACACATAAATATACACATACAAACATATACACACTTGCATACACATATACTCTCGCACGCGCACACGCCTGAACACATGCACACACACATACATACACATATATACACACATACATACACATGTGTACATACACACATACATACACATGTATGCACACACACATTCATGCATACCCAGACACACACTCATCCACACACATAAATAGTCGTATACACATGCATATAAACACACAAGCATGCACGCACACGCACACACACATATACATATACATATACACACATACATGTTAGTGACTTAGATTTTGCTATTTACTTTTTACATAGTTATTTTATAGATTGATTATCTTTTTAGGTAGAAACCCTTTGATTATATACTTTTGCACTATGGTATGATGGTTACCTCATAATCTATCATTTGTAACTTATTTAGGTAGAAGTCGTTTGGAAACTACCTATGTCTCACTTTTTATAGATTGAACAGGAAATGAAAGCAAGGACATGGAAGAAGAAAGATCTTCCATTTCAATCTTTATTTTTTTAGTATTTTAATACGATATCAAAAGTTATGTTTAATTCAAAGCTGATACATGTTTAGATGCCTTCTAATATTTTAAGGCAATGTTTTAATCCTAAGTAGTACTAGTAAATTTACCACATATCTCTTTCAATTCATGTTACATTAATTCAGGATTGTGTTAGATTTTAGTTCTTCTGAAGTGGTTTGGTTGGTCCGTATCATAGTGTAGAGTTTTGTTTCGTATGTGATTTTATGGTTGGCCTATTTCATGGTATATATTATGTCATCTTTGTGGGAAAAACGAATTAGGTTAATTTATAAAGAGGATGGGGAGGTTGCTCCATCGAGTAGCTAAGTTGGCTGCTCCACGAAGTATTTTTCTCTATTTTTTCATATTTTTTGAAAAATTCTACCATGTATTTTCATCATTATATACCTCTAATATGGCATTACAATTTCGTTGGAAATAGAAACTCATGTGCCCTCCATCCAGAACAAGTCAATTACAACATATCTAAGATCACTAAAGTTATATGTTCTAGATGGAGGCCGCATGGATCTCTGTTGATGAAATTGAAATGACATATTAGAGAGATATAGTGATGAAAATACATGATAGAATTTCCCAAAAATAAGAATTCGGGAGAAAATGGTTTGAATTCAAGTTATCTAAAGGGATAGCGTCTTAAAGTGTAGAGTTCAAAATGCTAAGGTTAGATGCCCACGTGTCATCTATAGGAATATGCCATGATATGTACATACCTAGATATCCGCCATGTAGTATCAATGGTAAATTATTATCAATCTTATTATAGATAGAAATACTCTGTTTCAATAAAAAACAGAAAAGGGAAGCTGCTGCTCCATGAACCATCTAAGTTGGTTGCTGCACGGAATATTTTTCTCTAATTTTTTTTATTTTTTTGAGAAATTCCACGGTATATTGTCATCAATATATCTCTCTAATATGCCATTCCAATTTCTTCAAAAACGAAAACTCCTATACCCTCCATCTAGACTATGTAATTTTAATGATCTTAGATATGTTGTAATCAACCTGTTCTGGATGGAGTACATATGAGTTTCTATTTCCAACGAAATTGGATTGTCATATTAGAGAAATATAGTGATGAAAATACATGATAGAATTTCTCAAAAAATAAAAAAATTAGGAAAAATGCTCGTGGAGCAGTCAACTTAGTTGCTCTGTGGAGCAGCCTCCTCATCCTCCAATAAAAATATCCTTCAGATACCTAATTAGGACTCAAAAGTACTGCTTAGTCTATATAGATTGTCGATCCCCAAATCTTAATATACAATAAAATAGATTTCTAAACCCGATCTTGGTTTCATTATTTTATGTCCAACAGTAATACTATGAACTAAGGGCTTGTTTGGTTGGAGAATAAGTCATGGAATAAGACGCCAATTCTCCTCCCGACACGGTTCTCAGTGGTACGACTATTCCTCATTTTCCCATCTTATTTCACCCTTATTCCTACCTTTATTCCACGTTACTTACCGTTATTTTACCTTATTCTCCTTATTCATATCCTCCAGCCGAACAGAGAATAGACCCTTATTCTCCTTATTCCCCATCCTTATTCATGCTTCTTCCCGAACTGAACGCACCTAAGTGTAACATGAAGCGGAACACTGTAAGCTTTTCAACAAAATCAAGTATCGATTGCATCAAACTCGAAAACTATTTCCATGACGTATGCAATTTGTAACAAAACTTGACTTGGCATCTGAGGATACATATCACATAATATTATCGGGAAAAAATTATCTCCAATATAAGAATAGATAACAACTTCTTCATAGAATACTATTGGAGGGATACTCTTGACCATGTCATTTACATGGGAATAAGTTTAAAAATTTTCAAATTAGTCGAGCTAATAAAGTAACTTGATAGAATCAAGATAGATGGATTTTTATGCCGTAGATTGCACGAGATGATCATTCATCCTTTTACCATAGACTATCTATATATTTAAATATGTCCATTTAGTGGACCACAAGTTTGATGAACTAATCAAGGAATATCTATGTAACATCCCAAGCATAGAGTCAAGTTGTTATCAAGGATAACTAACCTTCAAAACTTATTGTGCTCAAGCCCAACTAGACATGCTGACCACAACTCAAAATGCTTAAGCTCAAGTTGTCAAGTAGGTATCCCCCTTGCCTATTATAACCCATTATTACACTTTATGATTATTAGATATTATGTTGGGGTGTTACAATCTTCCTCATTAAAATGTGCAACATCTTCATCGATACATGAACCATCACTTGTTCCCACAATCTCTTTCTGTTTACTAGTAGCGATGCACACTCCTCCTCTATTTAGTAGCCATCACTCCAAGCAACCCTTTCCTCCTCTATTTAGTAGGGTGGATTCGGCTCTTTGGTAATCTTCTCCATTATTAGAGAAAACTCAAGCTGGCATCATTTCTAACTTCCCAAATTTAGACTTGAGAACTTACTGAATAACTTAAATTCAAAACCTCTTGGGAGCATAATTGGGCCTATGGACCACAACTCAAAATGCTTAAGTCCAAATTTTCGAGTAGTAATCCTCACTTCTTATAACTCGTGATCACACTTTGTGAATTATTAGATGTGGCATTATGTTGAGTGCTATACTATATAGATGAGTTGGTGTACATATAAGGATATATGAGATATATATATAATCTCTGAAAGGTATCATACATATGTTTATTACGATAAAATGAAGAGTAAAGTACAAAAAAGTCCCCGAACTATACACTCGATTTCAATATCACACCTGAACTTTGAATGCGGTACCCGAACTTTAAAATTTATGTCAATGTGGTCCCCGACAATTGAAATTTAAGGTTAGAAAGGCGAAATAATCAACAAAATTTCAATAGTGAAGGCTAACATTTGGGAGAAACCTTAAAGTTCGGATGCCACATTGTTACTTTCAAAGTTCAATTGTGACATTGAAATCGAGTGTATTATCCAAGGACTTTTTTTGTAATTTACTCTAAAATGAAAGACAAAGCTAACCCATGTCACAATGGGGTGAAATAAATTCCATCAATGATCTTTCTTAAAAAAAATACACATTCAAGAATATCAACATACAATTTTAGAATAAAAATAATCCAATATTAAGTATAATTACTGTCGCGTGGTCCAACTAAGAGGTTGGACATCTGATATTATCACTAATCAATCCAAACTCTCTCAGGTCAATTTTCAAAATCATTTGGAACTTAATTGGATTCCTTATATTCATATCTAAATCTGAATAAATCTCGTTCAACTTATCTTTAATCGATCACTAAAGTCCATATTCTATCATTCCCTCGAAATGGAAGAGTAATAAAATATAATTCATTATGATTGCACCATTCCCTCGAAATGGAAGAGTAATAAAATATAATTCATTATGATTGCACCAACTTCAAATATGTGTAAATATACATGTATCCTACATACTACTAGAACTTATAACCCCCAAGATATACGCTATCACAGTATGTCACCTTCCATGATTAAGCAGAAGATATCTCATTTGACCAACATACGAGGTCCGAGCTTACGACATGCGCTTGTTAGGCCTTACATTATGAAGTCAAGGAGAGGGATTTTTTGGGTCTCAGATACTACATCTACGTAAATATCAACCTTATCATCTCTGTCATTAGCGATGCCAATCTCCTATAGATATCTCCTCCCTCATCACCTCCCATTGGGTGGTCATCCTTCCTCCTCGGCTTCCTTGCCCATACCACCTCCTTCTCAACCTTCACTGCAAGGGGGAGATGAACAAGAAACCCAAAAAGAACTCAAATCACACTCAGATTTTTATCGAAACACCAGCATAGTCACACTTGAGCTACATCATGACACTGCCTGTTACGACAATGCCTATCTGGTATTCTCAAAGGAGTGAACTATCTTCTGTACTATCATGACAAAGATGTTTAGCAAGGTCATGAAAAGAACGCCCATGTGTTGCTTCAGGAGGAACATTGCGACCGTGTACCCACCTGTCAATTCCAATAGGTTGGGATGGCAGCAATCACATAAAGTATCGAAACGCCGCCTACAAATGAACCCAGGGCTTCTAAAGATACATGCAAAAACAAATGTTGTTAGAACAAACAAAAACAAAAAAAATGCACCCAGGGCTTCTAAAGATGCATGCAATCTTACAAATGTTGGGAATAGATTTAAACAGAATCGACCAAAGAGGAACAGTCCAACTACTCAATCCCCACATTGTGTGCAGTTTACTATGATGGTGGACTATTTATTAAATCCAAAAAAGGTTTTAAGAAGTAAAAGTAAAATATCATGTCAAACTTCTTAAAACAAACTTGCAGGAAAAGAATTGTTTCACTTATTACTAGAAAGGAAATTAAGAGAAAGACTGCCATCTTCAACCATCATGCAGACTTGGCCTTCTGTTGCTGAAAGTATACTGCATAGAGCGGCACAGCAACGCCAATGCTGAAGGCAGATAGCACCGCGAGGGTCATCTTCAACTTCTGGTGTTTCATCCTGTCCAAATTGTACATGTGTTTTGCGTGAAGATAATAGGGCTCATCGTGGCCGTGGCCCCCCATTCTCTTAACCCCTGTGGAGTGAATGCCCCGAGCTGCTTGCACACCAGTAAAAGTATTAATTTCAGAACATTGACAGTGGCCTAATAAATGACACCATCATATTTCGTAGCCATCGTTACTAGCAGGATGGCCATTCACAGAAGCTGACTTAACAGAGGCAATACATGGACTACAGTCAACGAACATTTAAACATTTGTGTGAAAGTCTATCCTACTAGTTCGCAGTATATGAACACACTAGAAATAATGGAACCACTTTAAGAATTAAAAATGATTATTGGTGTTGTTGGGAATAGCACACAGCTCTGTCAGTCCGACCTTTGTTTTAAAATCAAAAAATGAGACACCAAAACATGCATCGGACTTGTTGGAAACGTGGTTACAAAGGTACATCCCCCACTTTCAAACACCGAAACAAAACCAAGTCTTTCCTCTCTGTAAGGGGAATGGTTAACAGCTTCCTTCAACACTTTCTTGGTCATCATTAACCAATCCTATAAGATCATTGCACGACTTCGAACAGGAAAGTCGACGAGCAAAACATCCTCATTCAGTTCAAATTCCAATTGTTCCACACCTACTTTTCCATTGAAGATCTCATCATAGCTACAATCCTTTCTTGTGTAGCAAACCCATATTGGCATCTGTAATTATTGCCAATATATTAATTACATATATATAATTAACTGTTATAACATTGAGGCCTGCATATGATTTGGGTGGTCAAATATTTATGGACATTTGTTTTGCATCAATAGCATCTTTTTTCTTTTAGGATGGGAAGAACCTCCAATAAAGACCCATCCAAAACTCACTAGGTGCAATAGCATTTTAATTATATGGTCCACTGTTTAAGAATGTGGAGTATCCACCAGGATTGGAGTCCTAAAAATCACCCATTATTTTTCTTTGAAGGTAAAAAAAAATCAACCATCCTGCAAAAATTCCACCCGTTCATAAAAAAACTTAGGCATCACTAATTCAACCATTCTGCAACAATAACTCGTCATTATTAACTGAAAACTAACCCCAGGAAATTCCAATAGTCTTATAAGGCGTGTATTATCTTATAGCTTTCATCTCCATCCTATGTATATCCCTCCTATCATCTAAAGCATTGTGACTCTTTCCCATTAGTTTGCAAAGTTAAAAGTCCTTCTAATCTTGCAAGCAAACACAGGAACCATAACATCCTAGTGATTAACATACATTATCTCATCATCTATCCCCATAACCATATCCGTCAAAGAACGTAAGCACTTATATACTTCCTCCGAGTGTACTTTACTAATCATCTATGAAAAAGAAAAATGAGAGTACAATAAAAGATCAATATAAATATAAATTATTAATAATGACTGGTAATATCATCAAAAAAAATTAAACAAATATATCATCAAATTATCCCAAATGAAAACGCCACAAATGGCTCTTCACTCTCAAACATGTACCACAAATGGTTCTTCTGTTGTCTAACATTGTATTGATTTTCAGCAACCTCCATTGAAGTACATCGACACCAACTTTTTCCATGTTTCAATATCCATATGGCAATCATGTCAGCATCATCACACACATGCAACAGCAATTGAAGACATCAAACAATTTCAAAAAATGCCAAGATGGGGCACATCTACAGCAAATCAACATGTTTCTCCCTAATCAGAATTCATAGTATAACTTCAGAGCTAAGCAAAGAAGCATGACCATGGATATCAATTAGGGTAATTTACATATTAGATCCTAATATATGGATCCAAGCCCAAACTGGGTCCCCATCTTTCAAAGTAACAATTTGTGTCCTGGGGCTGTTCTCTAAATGGTAAATTTTGCCTAAATTTCAGATGCACGAAATTACCCATCAAGAGAACAGCCACCCACCCGACCCCTCCACCGGAAACCCTGATCCTTGCGCCTTTCTCCTCCAATATGTCTACATGATCACGTGGAAACATCACCTGTGTACATCTTCCCTTTCTCCATCTGAAATCTCCAATATTATCACTTTTTTGCTTTCTTTTGCAGTCTCAGTCACAGTTAATTCAATTCAATTGCCATGCCCTGTCAGAATGATTGTGTTTCTTCATGTAAAGTTGGGTTTGGATGCACTAAAGGTCCCTATTAACAGCTAACAACCAAGAGAACACACAAATAGGAGAGAAGCGGGACTGTATGCCAAGCACGTTGAGGGTGTGCCGCCTAATGTCGAAGAAGGGAGCTGGCAACGTTCGCTGCTGCGATAGGAGGCGAACCGGGTTCCTTCTTTGTGGTGATGTTGCCGTTTGTTGGAGAGAAAGGGAGGTTGCGGTTGGGGGAGGAGAATGTGGATCGGGAGAGGGGGTGCACCATTGTTGCTGAATGGTAAGGGTATGCCACCTCTGCAGAAAGAGATCGGTGGAAAGGGTGGGGTATCTGTGGGACGGCCTGAGGGTTTGTGGAAAGAAAAGGTAGGGGGAGGGGCCGTTCTCTTGATGGGTAATTTCGTCGATCTCATAACAGTACCTTTTAGAAAACATTCCACAGGACCCAAATTGTTACTTTTGAAAGATGAAACCCATTATGGACTTGGATCCATAAATGAGGATCTGATATGTAAAATTCCCCTATAAATAAATGCGCAAACCCTAAATGATTGGATGATGCTGTAGAGTGTAGTGTGATTCTCTTGTTGGGTAAACTGAGGGATCTGCTCGATCCTAGGCGGCTGTATTACCCTCTTCCTTCTCTCTTTTTCTAACTTTTTAATAAAATTTTGGGGCGATCACCATGCCGTGTATCCCCCGAAGAGCTTTGCCTTCAAAAAAAAACCCTAAAACTAACCCGCTCTGGCAATTCCCTAGGCAACTTCACGGGGGAGGAGGGGGTCCCCAGCGCCTGTTCTTTTCGCCTAACTGGGGCCTTAGGAGGTTCGGATCGAAGATCAGACTTTCAATCTTCATTCTTCTCGCCAAGATTCGGATCTCTCGATTGAGCCCTAGTTTACCCAGATTCGGATGATGGATCTCTCCAGATCTGAAATCGGATGTTAGGACTTTTGGGGATTTGGTGCTTGCGAGTGCAAAGGAGCATCTGGAGGTTGTTTCAGCCGCTGTTCGGGGGCTTTTCTGCTGGTGTTGGTGATTGTAGTTGCTGATTAAGCTGCGGATCTGGAGGAGACCCGGTGCACGAAGGTGTGGGTCACAAGTACATTCCTAGATACTGAGAAAGTGGTCATTTGTGGGTGGGTTGCAAGAGTGCTGATTGGGGACTTTTTTGCCCCTTGTGGTTTTTCGAATAAGATTTGGTTGGTGGGTTGGATTTCAGCTTGCACCACCACGTAAGAAGTTTGTATTAATGTCTGAGAGAGTCCGTGAAAAACAGTGAAGGTCAGGTGTTTGAAGAAATTCTTGATAAGGCTGATGACTCTTTCAAGGAGAATTTAGCTGATGCTTTGAAGTTAAATGAAGTCGAATTTCCCCCTTGGTCTCAGTAAGAGACTTGGGAAGAAATCTGACCTAAAACACAGGATTGTAGGCTGGAAAGATGTGGTTAAATCTAGTGAGAAGAAGTCCTTTGTAAATGCGGCGAAATGCTCTTTTCTCTACTCCGAAATTGGGAGAGTGGATCCCAGTTAAAGAACCTACCATCAAGAATGGAACTCCTATCATTGAGTTCTCAGAATGTCAAATCTTACAATTGCCAATCAAAGCTTGTTTGGTAGCTAGGTTTGAACATACAAGAGCGGAGTTGAATTTTCATTGCTTTTTGAAGGGGAGGATAGATAACTGTGAAGAATTCAATTTCTGTGTGTTGGATGCACGGTATACCTTGATAAGATATGAAGAAGATTTTGCGGGGGCTAACACTCTTAGGGACTTCAAATTTCTGAATGATTGGGTGTTGATTTTAAGATCTCTGTATTTTAGGCCAAATCTTAGAACATCCCAATTTGCATGTTAGGTTGGGCTACATGGTCTGAACATACATCTACATAATGTGGGAGTTATCAAGTCTATTGTTTATGCAATTGGAAGGTATAGTTGCGTGGACAAAAAACGGATGGAATTCAGAAGGCTGAGTTATATTAGGGTCTATGTTGAAATAGACCTTCTACAGCCAAGGATTGATCATGTTGTGATCTGAAATGGGAGACCTTCTACAGCTAAGGATTGAGTATGTTGTGATCCGAAATGGGAGACAGACTTTCAAGCAAAGAATTGTTTGTGAAAGACTTCCAAGATTTTGTGGAGATTGCTGTATTATAGGGCATACTTTGGAATGCAAGATGTGCAAAATGAATAGCTTAAACAAGAAGGATTTGAACAAAAAAGAGTAGCTAGTTGTGTCTCAGCAAACACAGCAACATCGATCTTCGGAGGCACAAGTTCAGACCTTGGAAGTGGATCAGCAACAGCAACAGCAGCTGTCCAAGAAGGACAGCACTCGGATGCAGAATTCGGAGAAGGAGACGGCTTTAATTACTTCTCAGTCGCAGTAACAGCAGTTTCTCATTGATGCTGGGGTGCATGGGTCACAACAATAACAAATGTTTCTTGCAATTGGGCAGCAGCAGAACGCTCAACAATGTGTGGAGCAGTCACCATTGTTTAATAATATGGGGAAGGTGACACCAGCTTTCACGATCAGGAGGGATGGTATTCTCTCACGAAAGGATGGGACTGATGTGGGCCAGAGCTCTTTGCAGCAACAACCTTTAAAGTTATTCCACAGCAGAAGCCATTGATGGATGATTCAGCAGCTACAGCAACTTGTACGGTTTTTCCTCAGCTTCAACAACACTTGGAAGATGTTCCCCCCTCACAGATGGAGATGAAGTGCAGCAACAGCATACACAACTGCTGCAAAGTGGTGTTGTTAATAAGTCACAGGATGAACTGGAACTTCCACAACAGGTACATAATCAAAAAAAATATTTTTCCAAGAAGAAACCAGTGATTCATGACAGCACTATATTAGAGGACTTCAAGATAAGTCTTGGTACTAATAGAGAAAACAGCTATGATGATTTGTTCAAGAGGAAACCAAAGAAAATCAAAGAACCGATAGGTGGTTGATCTTTGCTCAAGAAGAATGAGGTGGAGAAATTTGACATGTCAGACAATTTATCCCTCAGACCCCGAACTTTCAGAAGTACACAAGAAACAAATGGAGCTTTCATTGAATAAGGGATTCAAGAAGAAGATCAAGGTCACAGAATTTTGGGTTGGTGATGATTGAGTGGTTCGAGTATGGAGCTCTATTAGAGCACTTGATGACCAAAGAAAATTTGCGAGTTTATGCCGTGGATGGACAAAGAAAGAATTGATCGAATCTGAGAGGAAGCTCCCAAGAAGAAATCCAAACCACATGTACTTGGAATGCATGGATTCAGATATCAAGGCATCCAAGCCGTGAAAAGACGTGGAACAAGGGCTCGATCTTGCACCTATCACAATAGGAACTACTTCCATTCCATGGAGTAAGTTCCGTTGATGGTTTCCACTTTTTCAAGGCCTTTTTGGACGTACATACTTATATTTTTCTTACTTCCAAGGCTATGTGGGTCATACATAGTTAAACTTTCCATTTGCTAAAGGCCATGTTGGCTACTCAAGATGTAAGGTTGTATGCCTCCCAAGATGCGCTTTCATGTACATATCTTTTGGTGAAATGAAAGGGGCTATCTGAGCCCCCAAAGTATCGGGCTTGTTAGTAAAAAAGGCAAGGTTCGAAATCTCGATTTCGATTTCGTTTCGGTCCCCTCCAAAATCGAAATTTCGGGAAATTTCGACCGTTTCGATGGAAATGTCGAAAATGACTCAAAAAAACCATTTTTCGATGATTTTTTTGGAAATTAAGATCTTCTGAATTATTACAACAATAAATAGCTTACAAATACACACTTATATCACACATATTGCTTATATATGCCCCTTAGATCGCACATATCGGTCAAATCGATGTTAATGTTTATTCTTGATTGATATGTACTGGAAATTAATATCATCCAATCCAAGATCTTAAAACATCTTACAAATGCACACTTATATCACACACATCTCTCATCCATGCGCCTTATATCACACCATATCGATCATATCAGACATATTGTTGAGAGTCTGATAGATACTGGAAATGGAAATCAAAATAACTAAGTTAACAACACTTAGAAGACATCTTTTGTTCATAAAAATAGAAAAGAATTTTTTATTTAAAAATAAAGATAATGATTAATTAAACAATGTTTTGTTCATAGAAATAACCGTCACAGATAAAGTTCGAATGAATTACAGAATTAATTACATACTTACAATAAAGATGCATCTATTTACGAAGACAAATGACAAACAAATGAAAGGAACAAGCTATATCAAATATATAGAAGCTATAGAGTTTTTTCATCTCCATTGCTTAAACCCAAAGGGGAAGAAACTCCCCAAGTTGAATAATCGATGTAGGTACCATCTTGTCTCAACATACCATGTATCCATGAATTTCAACCGAAATGGGTCGATATGTCGAAATATCACCGAAATTTCGGTTGAAATCCAGGAAATTTTGTACTGAGATCCATGAATTTCAATCGAAATGGGTCGAAATGGATCGAAATGTCGAAATATCACCGAAATTTCGGTCGAAATCCGGGAAATCGATATATATAGGAGTTTCAATACCCATGACCTCTCGAAACCGAAATTTCGCGAAATTTCATTTCATGAAAAAAGGTGTGTAATTCCATTCTGTGCAGGTGAACTAAGAAAAAGAGCTACCAAACAACCCAAATATTTTTTTAGAAAATATGGGGTGCACATCCAAAAGATGTGCACACTACTCAAAATACAAGAACAATTAGGTTACAAAGATCATGACTCCTAAAGGGCTCTTACATGCTCAATTACATTCTCGACGTAGAATCTTTCCCCCCTAAAAATAACCCTATCCTCCGAGCTTCTCCAGTTGCTACCAATGGATTCCCAAAATGAATCCTCATCATTTTCAATTTACCCTAATAAGTTGTTGTCTTCCAAAGACGCCACAACTGTTTGCAAGCAAAGAACATATGGTTGGCATCCTCTGAATTCACATGTACATAAAGCACTCACCCCCTGGAAAGCCCTAGCCCCCAAAGCTCCCGCCAAATACATCCCCATCCGAGCAGACAAAGAAACACTTTTCACAAGAACCATCCAACTCCAAAGCCGTACACAATATTGAGTAAAGATGCAAAGATTAAAGGCATAGTTTCAGATTTCACGAAATTTCGACAAAATTTTGGTGAAATTTCGATTTCGACAAGGAACCGAAATCTCGAGCGAAATGGAGATATGAGGGCAATTTCCAGTCATTTCTTCACAAAGGTGGTCAATATGGGCGAAATGTCGTCGAAATTTCGACGAAATGTCATCGAAATTTCGACGAAATTTCGTATCGACAGGGTATCTATATGATACCCGAAATCGATATTTAAACCCTTGATTAAAGGTCATAAATGTGCATAGGAGCGTATACATCTTGATGGAGAAATGTCCATCACATCAAACCCAAGAGTTTCTCAAATATGTGGGCATGTTAACCAAAGCAGGGTAGCTAGAAAATCCTCCAGCCTCTACTTCGAGAGGCACATATGAAAAAGAGGAGTCTAAGCACCATTCAATCACCCATATGAGGGCAATTTCCAGTCATTTCTTCACAAATGGTGGTCAATAGAAATTTCGTATCGACAGGGTATCGATACGATACCCGAAATCGATATTTAAACCCTTGATTAAAGGTCATAAATGAGCATAGGAGCGTATACATCTTGATGGAGAAATGCCCATCACATCAAACCCAAGAGTTTCTCAAATATGTGGGAATGTTAACCAAAGCAGGGTAGCTAGAAAATCCTCCAGCCTCTACTCCGAGAGGCACATATGAAAAAGTGGAGTCTAACACCATTCAATCACCCATCTGATACATGTATTTCTTGATCATCAGTTAACATGAACAACGAAGGCTATCTATCAGACATTGTTCCTCCTTTGTCCGATCATCCATCCATAATTAGAATCAGTTTCCGTCTCCCAGCAACGATCTCAGAGATGAAACAACCTCATGTAGCACAGATTAACCACTCTTCTAGAAAGTAGGTTTAATGATGTCCTACGATCACACAAAAAGCTAGAAGTGATCCTAGAAGTGATCATGTAAATGGATATGATCAGTCTTGTGAGCAAATATGTATCTTCATCCTAGATCTGCACCACCACTTTGTGATCGAAGTCCTATTCATTGCCTTTAAACTAAGGAAACCCAACCTTCGTCTTTGATAGATTGAGTAACAGGCTTCCATTAAACCCATATATTGAGAGAATCCATCAAATAAAACATGTTTTTAAAGGGCAATCAAGCAGATCATTTAATTGCACATGCAAAACCATGCAAGCAAATGTTGTTAGAGTATTTGGTAGTGTGCCATATTGAGTTGTAGCAAGGTAAATGGATCCTGGAGAAGATCCATTTACCCCATCCAGTGTTTAGTCCCACATCGTCTAGTGGTGGGACTTGGAGGCTCTGGAGAGGCTATATAAGGAGCCCCAGACCTCCTGTACTCATTGAGAAAAGCAATAGAAAAACACGCCCCTTTGAGGGCTTCTCCCGTGGTTTCATCCCGCTCCTCACAGAGTAGGGTTCCACGTAAAATCATGGTGTTCCCATGTTCTATCTTTTTTTGTTTATGCTTTGTTTATCAATCGCTTCCGCATTCTTCATATTTTATAACATGGTATCAGAGCGGGTCGATCTTGAGGATTTCAAGTTTTTTTTGTTCAAGATTCGATTAGTGTTTGTTCTTGTAGATCTTCTTTATAAAGATCATGAATGTGATTTTATCAAGTTCCGTCAAATTCTAGGGTTTCGATTGAAACCCTAATTTCTGGAATATCTATATGCCATCCCCTGCTATAGCATTTCTCTTCCAGATCTGTTCCGTGAGGAGAGGCCTTCGCTGCCTCCATGGAAGAAGTTCGATCAAGCAAGCCAGATCTCTTCTGGTGGTTCCGATTGCCCTAGCAGCATGATATCACTTCTAGATCTCTGTGCGCAAAACTCCAGGCGGGACGCACATGATCCTCCTGCCAAAACCCTTTGGCGGCGCCATCAACCCTCTGCCAAAACCCTCGGGATGCTGGAAGTTGCGCCATCTCTGGTGGAACCAAACCCATCAACTTCCTCGAGCCATCGACATCAAGAAAAACCTCATCAGCCCGCTGGCGGCGCCGCTCTTCAATCAACACAACGCGAGCAGAGCCTCCTGGCCGGGGGCGACGCCGCCCAGACGCCTCCTCCTCAACCGCGCGCAGGCGGCGCGCGGCACCGCTTCTGCTGCCATATGTGCCACCGCTTCCGAGCTCCCGAAGGCGGAGCTCCTACATAGCCATGCGCCGCCCCTCGCCGTCAACCTCACGCGTGCGTGCTCCATCGGATCCAGGGGCGGAGAAGCACCCTAGGGCTCCTGATCGCAGGAGCCTCGCACCCCTACGGCTCCAGGCGGAGCCTCCTGGCCATCGAGAAGCCCAACGAGGCTCCCGCTTCATCCTCCACCAGGCGGCAGGCAGCGCAAGCTCTCTCCCAGATCCCCTTTTCAGTGGTGGCGGCGAAGGCACTCCAGGCGCACGTGAGCATTGCGGCTCCCCCCTGAGCGCAACGCTCCTCTCAGGCGAGGACCCTCACACACTTCAGTCGCTCAAGCCCACCGCCGACTTCCCTTCGAGCCTCCAAGCGATGGCGGTGCTCACAAGGCGCATACATAATACAAAAGTCGTACGCATTTAAAAAAAAAGGAAAGCCGGAAAAAAATTGAAACGACCAAAATGTTATCTATGTTTTGATAAGCCGAAGAAAATTTTGTGATCGGCTAATTAATTTTTTTCCCCATTTTATTGTCTTCTCCCAACTTGGTCGACGATTCTCATTCCGACAAGTATGGGAAAAGGGGGGAGTATATGTAGAGTCACAGGTCTGTTCCATGATCCAGAGTCAGATGTCAGATTCTAGGCCAATCGGTTGTTCAGACTCTACAATTTTTCAGACGAAGATTTTTCATGCGCAATTCCAGACTCGACGTTCAGATTCCGAGTCCCAGTTTGATGTGCAGATTCAGACTCGACATTCAGATTGGTCAAAGTCCAAGTTCAAGGCACTCCATGTTGAGGCCAATTTTCGAGTTCTCCAGAGAGAGACTCATTTTCAGACACGCACGAGTATGCGGTCATTTTCAAATGAGCACATGTTTGCCATCATTTGTTCGTGGTCCCCATCATTATTCTTGTTTTGTAGGCCAGAGTTTTCATATGAGCCATAGGGACTCCATAGTAGAGGACCATTCCCTATGCCATGTTGGCAAGGGTTTTCATGTGGTATCATGGGTACACCAGAGTAGTGCACCATTCTCTGAGCCAGATGAGAGAGACCCAGTCCCCTGATATATAATAGCGGTAGTTCGTTCGCTCCGTGCCCATGCGTCGCGATATATAAAGCGGATCTTTCCCTATTCTTCACTTCAGCAGAAGAAGGATGTTTACCGGCTTCGCCATTTCGGTCCACACTGGTCGTCTCTCGGGGCGGAGGATCACCTTTCTTTACTAGAAGAGCAGGAAACATCTCAATCCGTCTTTCCGGGACTTGATCTCATACCTTACAGCACCATACGTACTAGAGAGGACCTCCGCGGCTGCAGCATCCTCACGTTCTTCCTTGGAAGACCAAGCCCTCGTACTACTCCTGCCCGCACACACCCTTCGTAAATCCGGCTGAGGTCAAGTCAGGGTCAGCAACAAAGAGAAAGATAAGGTAGAAGCCGGCCGCCTATTATCTCCGAAGAGGAGACTATTTTCAGACTCCGCTTTCCAGCGACCGTGGACTCCGAAGAGGATTGCACAGCCACGGCCCTTATTCAGTTCAGCCCTTTTCAGAGATGGAGCAGTTGTCCACATTATTGTGGCGGGCCAGAGTACTTCGACGAGGAGACTCATTTCAGTTGAAATGACTCTGACAGACGCAGTTCAGAGCACATGCTCTCCGAAGAGGAGATTCAGAAGACTCACACTCCAGTCCGTTCGTCCTCCTCACCTGCACGGCATGAGAAGCAACGTCCTCGACTGCAGCAATGTGCGCATTGGGTTGATATTGTCCGTAGTGTCATGTAGCGTTGAGTTAAGTTTCTTTCTGTTTATCCAAGTTGAGCATTGCACGCTCCAGCTTGAGGGAGAGTGTTAGAGTATTTGGTTGTGCGCCTATGGAGTAGTAGCAGAGTAAATGGATCCTGTAGAAGATCCATTTACTCCATCCATGTGTTTAGTCCCACATCGTCTAGTGGTGGGACTTAGAGGCTCTGTGAAGGCCATATAAGGAGCCCCAGACCTCATGTATCCATTGAGAAAGTCAATAGACAAACACGCCCTGTTGAGGGCTTCTCCCGTGGTTTCATCCCGCTCCTCACGGAGTAGGGTTCCACGTAAAATCATGGTGTTCCATGTTTAAGTTTCTTGTTCTTATGCTTTGTTTTATCATTCCGCTTCCACTTCCTATTTCTTAACAGGAACGTCCAGATATAGAGACCATTCGCCTCATGCACTCACCAACTATCTGAGTCATCTTGATGTTCTGAAATTAACAAAAATAACTTCGCAATTAAGCTCAATACATGATTTATAAACAAAAATAAGCTCGGAGGGAAATCAAATGCACAATAGACAACAGAAAGCTTAAGTATGGAGGAGAAACTAATCTTGCCAACAACAGTCACAGGAGAGGGAATACCATTAGCCAGTCAAGTAATCATCACAGTACTAGATGGTTGAGGTAACGAAAGAGAGCTACTTCTTCACTCAAATGGTCGAATACACCATAGTCAATAATCCATAACAAGCAGAATTAATCGCACAACATTTTTTTCAAGAGGAAAAGGGTGACGTCCAAATCTGGGACCACCGCAAATAATATTATATTACTTTAACTATAAATTATGATGCATTCATAACGCCTTACAATGTTTAATTACATTCTCGGTATTAAAAGTATGCCCTCCAAAAATGTCATCATTCTTGTCGCGCCAAATTGCCCACACAAGCGCAAATGGGTAAGAATTAACCTCGTGACCATGCCCGCAAACCGACCTAATGTCTCTCCAAAAGCCAGAACAATCCTGACCACCAAGCCACTGAATGTTGGCTCTGCTCCACACCTGAGCCGAAGAATGACATGAGAAGAACAAATGGTCCATGTCCTCCGTCGCTGACATGCATCTGATACAAGCATCAACCTACGCCCCCAACAACTGCCCCCAACGTACATGTGAGAGAATCCTACCAAGCCGAAAAAAGCCAAAGAAAAATCTTTATACGGTTTGGCACTCTGCATCCCCAAATCAACCATGTATCAACGGCAACCTCTTCCTCCACCTCCTCACCGTCCGCCAAAAATTGATAAGCCATCTTTATCGAGAATTTCCCATCGCCCCACACAAAGTGACCCATGCTCGTCGTCGGTCCCTCGAATTGTGCCAAATCTACCTGCAATGTCAGGAAGTCCTCAACTCTCTGATCCGACAGGTCCACACAAAAACATGAGAATAAGACCCATCCTTCTTAAGTTGTTACACCACCTCCTCCCTATTGTGAGCTAACTTCATTAGACAAGGGTAGCGCTCGCCCAATGCCCCCATCATTCGTCCCATCATCCTGCCAAAACCGAGAACCAACATCGTCCCCAAGCACCGATCTCAACTTCAAAGCCAGATCCAGGATCACCTTAGTAATCCCCTTCCACAATGATGACGATAACCGGTACGAAAAAACCTCCGGGGACAAAGACATCCCATATATCCTTCTCAACAACCTGTAGACCAAGTCCTCAGATTTTCTCCGTAAGCACAACACTCATCTAGCCATGAAAGCCTTGTTCATCTCACCCATCCCAAGCACTCCCAAGCCGCCCTTCTTCTTTGGCATTGTCATCTTGTCCCAATCGACCAAGTAAAGCCTCCTCCTAAACTGTCTCCCGTATATGGGTATATAGAGAAAACTCCCCAAAGGGAGCGGCAGGCGTTACAGATGGGGTTCCCTCGAGGGAACCCTAAAAGGCTCAATATGAATAAAAAAAGGGAGAAAGGGTCATTTGCTGGAAAGCCCAAGAGGCCGTGAGTTATTAAAAAAAGGAAAAATTTTTTAGGGTTGCTTTGTGGGTCAATTTTGGTCGTGTATAAAGAGAGAGAGAGAGAGGAGGAGGTTTGTAAAAAAAGGAAAAAAAAGACGCGTACAAGTAAAAATCGTACGCAAGTATTTCAAAAAAAAGGAGTGAAAAGACGTGTATATAAAAAAAGGGGAAGTTTGAACGGCTTTAAAAAACAATTGACGGCTTATAAAAAAATGAAAAGCCACGAGGAATTTTTTGAGAAGCCGAAAATTTTGTTAACGCTTATTTTTCATGTCTCCCCATTTTATGTATTATTGTTGTCTTCTCCCATCATTGTCGATGTCCATGTTTTCCGACAAGTATGGGAGAAAGGGGGAGTATATGTGTAGAGTCACAGGCCAGTTTATTGTCAGTTTTTCCAGATTCTCCAGACTTCAGATTACAAGCCATTCAGATTCCATACTCTACGGTTCAGATCCATTTTTCAGACTCGACATCAGACATCTCCAAGTCTCCGGTTTCAGACACGCATATGATTGCGGTCATTTTCAGATGAGCATGTGTTACCATCATTGTCAGAGGTCATTTTTCGTGTTGTCAGGCCAGAGTTTTCATGTGAGCCATAGAGACTCCAGAACAGAGGACCATTCCCTGTGCCATATGTTGGCAAGGGTTTTCATGTGGTATCATAGGTACACCAAAGCAGTGCACCATTCTCTGAGCCAGATGGGAGAGACCCAGTTCTCCGACGAGGAGACTTCAGGCGCAGTTTCAAACTCGATGGTCAGATTCTGAGTCTTCAGTTGACTCACACTCCAGCCCGTTCGTCCTCCTCACCTGCACGGCATGAGGAGCAACGTCCTCGACTGCAGCATGTGCGTGTTGGGTTGATATTGTCCGTAGTGTCTTGTAGCGTTGAGTTGAGTTTCTTTATGTTTGTCCAAGCTGAGCATTACATGTTCCAGCTTGAGGGGGAGTGTTAGAGTATTTGGTAGTGTGCCATATTGAGTTGTAGCATGGTAAATGAATCCTGGAGAAGATCCATTTACCCCATCCAGTGTTTAGTCCCACATCGTCCAGTGGTGGGACTTAGAGGCTCTGGAGAGGCTATATAAGGAGGCCCAGACCTCATGTACTCATTGAGAAAAGCAATAGAAAAACACGCCCCTTTGAGGGCTTCTCCCGTGGTTTCATCCCGCTCCTCACGGAGTAGGGTTCCACGTAAAATCATGGTGTTCCCATGTTCTATCTTTTTTTGTTTATGCTCTGTTTATCAATCGCTTCCGCATTCTTCATATTTTATAACAAATGCAAAGTTGCTTCGTGTCAATTTTACAAGGACAACTACGCAAGGATAGAATTTGCATCCTAGTTGACGAACCAAATGAAGGAAAAGTACTCCTTTCTCAATCAAAGTAATGGCATTGATGTAAGCATGTTATAAAGGGACAGGTCCGTCTATTTTTTTATTTATTTAGAGCAGATAACAACAATCACTTTATTGAGTATACGCATATTTTTTATCTTCTGACAGATTTTACACGGTTTCATTAAGATCATTTCCCATTGATATAGGAGCATATATACCATAAAGTAACAATGATATATCTAATTATAGACCTTATGGAATGTAAAATATATCTATTGTCACCATTCCGATAATGTATGAGATAAACATATGCAAGATCTTTCATATTTTTCCACTGTTGTAAAAGTCGGCCGACTAGGCCGATTAGTCGGCCCGACTAGTCAAGTAGGTGGGGTAGCCGACTCGACTAGGCCTAGTCGGCCTTTAGTCGGTCAACCCGACTAATCGAACCGACTAGTCCGCCTAGTCTCCCGACTACAAGGCTGATTTTTACATAGAGATTTTTTAATTTTTTTGATTTTTTTAAAAGCAAACTTATTCTAATATGTTTAATGTTATATTTAAAGACAATACTTATTTTATTTCATTATGATAGTACAGAAAATATACAAATCAATACAAATACATAAGAATATGTGTATAAAAATTGATTTATATATTTTAAAATAATTAAAAATTCAAAATCGACTAATAGCCGACTAAATCCGATTAGTCGCCCGACTGCCGATTAATCCTTAGTCAGTGACCCTGCCGATCGAGTACCGACTACCGCTTTCTGCAACTTTGTATTTTTCCCTGTGATTTTTTATAATTAAAAAATATCATGTACGTACCCACTTAAATGGCCTAGTGGTAGTGCAGTATGCCTACCATCCAAAATACCAGGGTTCAATTCCTCCCTTGTGGGAGCTGCGTTAGGTAGTCGATAACTAATGTAAAAAATAGTCAAATCTTTCACCATGTATTTGAGCAAGAACCTATGTAGCCGAGCCTACTTATAGTGGGATAAGGCTTCACCACGGCTATTAATATCACTCTGTTTGCTAATATCAACACCCCCTACCCCACTGTCCCTTTTTTTTGAAAACCCAATGGATTACTTGTAGTATTCCCTTCATATTATTAAAAGGTAACCCCCCAATGCACAAAGGTCCACCCCCTTCAGCAGAGTGTTCCCAGATATGAATTTCTTGGATCTGTACCCGGATATGATCCAAATGAGATCTGTTTGGAAGGCAAAAACAATCAATGAAGCCAAACCCACTTCAGTATGGAAAAGGCTTGATTGAAATTGTGGTAGGTGATGCATTTATCTTAGTATCTTTCACAGCGACATTGAAGGTGAGAAGTGTTGCTAGAAAAGATTTTTGAATAAAAAAAACTTTCTAGAGCTTTTTCACCTTCAATGTCGAAGTACCTGTTATATATATCGTATTTTTTCTATGTTTCCTTGATTGATATAAAGATGAAATTGACAAAAGCCCGTTCTTTAAAAAAGTGAAACATTTGTCATTGGAGATTGCAGAGAATAGTGAAGGGTTGACTTTAATTGGATCTATCTAAGATCCAATCGTGCACCTCTCATGTGTTTAGTCCCACATTAATCTAGTGGAGGGACGTGGGCGTCAATCTACCTAATACAGAACCTCATACATTTTGTAATCCTTAAATGTTTATATGAAGATACGATCACTTCGGTTCCCTTATCCCATAGAGTAGAATGATCACTATGACTGTCACGACCCATTTATTCATATTTTGATGCTTAAGATGTTGCATTTACTTCCAAATTTTCACATGGTATCAAAGCACAAGCATCAAAACAAGAAATTTATAAGGTTCATGGGACCCCATATCTCTTGTAATCCTTGAACGTTTATATAAAGATATGACCCATTTGATTCCCTTCTCCCATAGAGTAGAATGATCACCATCATGGAAGGCCGTATCGATATCGATATCGTTTTGATATCAATATCGATACGACATTTCGACGATATATCGTCGAAATATCGCCTATATCGACGATCCTTTGTGAAGAAAATGCCTGGAAATCGAGATATATCGCCATATCGGTCCCATATCGGTCCCATGTCGATATCAATATATCGACGATATATCACCGATATTTCCGTCCATGATCACCATGACCCTCACAACCCACATAAATTCATATTTTGATGCTTATGATGTTGCATTTACTATATTTATTCCAATTTCGCACATGGTATCAGAGCACTATTGCCCATATCGACGATCCTTTGTGAAGAAAATGCCTAGAAATCGAGATATATCGCCATATCAGTCCCATGTCGATATCGATATATCGACGATATATCGCCGATATTTCCTTCCATGATCACCATGACCCTCACAACCCACATAAATTCATATTTTGATGCTTATGATGTTGCATTTACTATATTTATTCCAATTTTGCACATGGTATCAGAGCACAAGCACCAAAACAATAATTTTATAAGGTTCGTATGAAATATATTGACCGCCTACTTCGCAAGTAAGTTCCAGGAATCTTGTGTATACTATGATGATACATCTTCACAAAGTCATGCAAACTACGATATTACTACGTATTCATGATGCAGACTGTGATATTACTATATATTCTTACTTTCAATGTATCCAACTCCACCCGTACAAAGGCCATTTCCTCTTAGTCCACCATTTCCTTCCATGATCACCACGTATACTATGATGATACATCTTCACAAAGTGGTGCAAACTATGATATTACTACGTATTCATGGTGCAGGCTATGATATTACTATATATTCTTACTTTCAATGTATCCAACTCCACCCATACAGAGGCCATTTCCTCTTAGTCCACCATTTCCTTCCATGATCACCATGACCCTCACAACCCACATAAATTCACATTTTGATGCTTATGTTGTTGCATTTACTATATTTATTCCAATTTTTCACATGGTATCAGATCACAAGCACCAAAACAATAATTTATAAGGTTCGTACGAAATATACTAACCGCCTACTTCGCAAGTAAGTTCCAGGAATCTCGTGTATACTATGATGATACATCTTCACAAAGTGGTGCAAACTATGATATTACTACGTGTTCATGGTGCATACTATGATATTACTATATATTCTTGCTTTCAATGTATCCAAGTCCACCTGTACAAAGGCCATTTCCTCTTAGTCCACCATTTCCATCACGTGGTTCTCAAGGTAGATCTTCGTCGCTTCGGCCTCCTTGTGAATCTACCTTCAATATCTCCGGATTGACCCCCACATACATGTGGATAATGAATATAAGAACCCTCTAAAGGACCACAAAAAAAATG
Organism: Ottelia alismoides; assembly: GCA_037367405.1. Classification (NCBI taxonomy): domain Eukaryota; kingdom Viridiplantae; phylum Streptophyta; class Magnoliopsida; order Alismatales; family Hydrocharitaceae; genus Ottelia; species Ottelia alismoides. The sequence goes on along the minus strand of JAZKJV010004266.1, from coordinate 710,321 downwards.
TACCCTATGTGAGAGGAGAAAATTATTTGAATTTTAAGAGGTGATCGAGAGACATGAAAATCACTAAAAAACGAGCAGGATACATAAATCCACCCATGAACTCATAGTTCTGAATCTCACTACACCATTTTCATCCTTCTCTACAGAGTGGTAGATGGTATGCCATATTTCCAATTTTTCACCTTCCAATGCCCCCACGGCTCACCTCCATCCCATAGATGTCATCTTCTCTTAATTACAAGAAGACATGTATCATTTCGACCTCCTACTGATTCCACGTTCAATTATGTTTGCATTGGCTATTCCATGAATAGCTGGCCAACTACGAATATAAGATCAATATGGAGTACAAAATCATGTACTCAAATATTACATCGGAGAATTATTTAAAATCTCGAAAAACGATCGAGAAACATGAAAATCATGCAACGAGCATGATATGATGATAAACCAAGGAACTCCATGTTCTAAATCTCGTTCTCCAATGGATAGTAGAGTAAGTGATGCATATGAGTCTATGACATTTGTTATCGGTCCATTCTTTATGAGGAGACCTCTATACATACATTAATTGCGTAGTAGATACCTTACTTTATATTAGCATGTACGTGTTACTATGATTATACTACTAAGAAGTTTCTAATAACACCCCCATTTCATTCAAAAAATTGTATGTTCCTAGGGCCTGCATTGAAATGTTTTACATAATTTAATATTATTTTGATGCACTCTTGTTGAACTTTGATTGTATAAAATGAGGTTTGCACCTGAACCACATGGAGGGTATACCCACCTCAATAATAAGTAAAATACCTTAATTGACCTTACGCTATTTAAAACGTATAGATGTCACATCAACGAACATTTATGTGTTTGTGAGGCTGTGAGTTACTCAAGTCAAATTAAAATTGTTATTCACTTAGTGAATAGGGAGGATTTGGGTGGCAAGTTCAAAGATACATCAAAGGTTCAATATATCAATACAACCCAACCTTGCGAAGTAGCATTGTTGGTAACATTCAGTACATTGAAGAAGCATATCCTCCATACAAAAGCATAAGTAACAATCTCAGTTAGAACAACAATCAATAAAGAAATTTGTTATGATTCAACAACTCTAGCAATAGGAAAAACATCAACAGCTAGTGAATTCCAAATGCATTTACATCTTCTCGTCAAGCAATCTTAGCCGCAATATCATTATTAGCAAGGCCTTAAATGCAAGGAAGGAAATATCGATATCGATATCGTTTCGATACAATGTCGATACCGATATATCGCCGATATATCGGCGATATATCGACGCATATCGCCGAAACTCGGTATCCATTAGGCATTTTCTCCTGTCGATACCCGATATCGTCCATATCGGCGATATATCGGTGACCTGTCGATACCGATATATCGCCGATATATCGACGATATATCGCGATATGGCGATCCCTGCTTAAATGTCGGTTTCGGTCATCATTTCGGGGACCGGCCTAAACAGAATTTCGGTGGAATTTCGATCGAAATTCGATCGAAATTTCGAACATTTCGGTCATTTTTTGTACTAGGGACTGAATTTCGCTGAAATTTGAGGCCATGATTGTTAGACCATTAGAGTTGGTGCAAACAAGGTCAACCATCAACAATGCCCGCGAAGCACGTGAAAAACACTTCAATAGTTTATTGGTTAAATAAGGTGCTGCCAATCAAAGGACAAGGTTCGAATCCCACAAACTAATAAAATTTCCCTTAAAAAACAAGGGAACCCCTCAAAGGGGGACGCATGTTCCCTTTCATTTACAAGAAGTCCAGCAAACCTACTGGCAATTTACAATGACATGACTTCCTTCCAATGTCGATCTGGCATCTGGACTTTCATCAACACATCAAAAAATTGAGAAAATCGAAATGGTGAACACCTCAGACCAAGTCTGATCTATTATTACCTTTAGAAAGCAAATTAGCTCTATGGCCTGAGGGGTCATTATAAAATTATATTCATGGTAGTATTTAGGTAACTATAAATAAACACAAGGATTTATCAATAGGCTATTAGTGTTAGAGAATCGACATAAAAATAGAGAAACTTATAGTTTCTCCTTCTACATGATACCCCTGGAAAATTATTATTAATGTGATATCAAATAGCATTCCATCCTCTAATTGTATGTTTTGTTTTGTTCCGTGTTACTTCCATCAAAAAAATGCATGTACTATACAACCATCCCATGAAGAACTCCACTGGAAATGAGACCGCTTTGGTCCTAGCGGCATGACAGTGTTCGACAAAGTAACCTAACAGTAATTGAGCTCAAAATGCTTACTATTAAGTGTACCAAACCTTCTCTCACTATAAGTAGGGTCGGCTATCTGGATTCTTGCTCAAATCCATGTTGAAAGATTAGATTATTTTTTACGCTAGCCGTCGACTACCTAATGCAACCCCTGCAAGAGTGAGATTTGAACCCCGATCTATGTGTGGTAGACACACTTGCCAAAATGCTTACCATTAATCGATATAATTTAAATTCAATTGTGAATGTAATTATAATTATATTACACTCAAATATTCCCTATTCATTAGAGATTAGCATCATGTTCAGATTTTTAAAAACAAGTATTGATCAATACATCTTATGCTAGAGAAACAAGCAGAAGAATCAGAAATCCCTCGAACATGCAATCAAAATGGAGATGGGAGACGATGCCAGGTAGAATATCATGATGGTTCATCACCAACACAAACCTAAAACAGTGGCATCTACAACATGAACAGAGAGGCTTGGCCTAAAAAATCAACAAAAAACAAATAATCAGCACCAACCTCAACACACGCATGATGTTTCCCAATGACCCCGCACATATCTCGAAAATAAATTTCGCTATGTATAGCAGTGACACGAGTGTCAGAAGCAAAAAACCGCTTAGAAACCATACACTTGTGCTCAGCTTGAAGAGAAGAGCGGCATCTCCATGTTGGAGAGCTCAAATCCTTAACTCACTTGAAAATAATACTTTTGAACGCTCTTGGAATCATATAGTGTATCATGTGCTTATCTGTTCGCCCTTATTATTAAACAAAAATTATACCTTAGTATTAAATAAATTCAAAACTATCATCCAAAGCGATAGGACTCCGACGATTCCAGGTCAACTACAAAAGATTAAAAAATCCTGCACTATCACTTCAGCATATCACAACAATTCGTATAACTATCAGAACATCGCGTTATTTAGATCTGATAGAGAAAGGTGTCGATCTGATGATTGAATCGAAAGAGGCTAAACCCTAAGCGATCGAAAGAAATGGAGGGGAGAGAAGGGGGAGTTGCCTGATTCTCGAGAGAACAGAGGAGCCTTCGGAGGATAAGAGGACCTTCATGCCCGATCGTAGTCCACCATTGAGAGCCAGTGCCGTCGTCACCTCGGGCCCTTCTCAACTCCCAACCCTATTTCTGTTGTGCGGATGACGAGACGAATAACCTTTCTTAATGGATATTATATAGTGGGTAACTTTGCGCCTACACCCTAACCTTTCTTAATGGATATTATATAGTGGGTAACTTTGTGCCATTGCTAGGAATAGGTATTAGTCTTCCCTTACTCATAGTTAATATTTATCTCACATTTGCATTATTTATTCCATGATAAGTATCACTTATTCTATGATAATTATCACTTATTCTTCATTTCAAGAATAGTAAACAAACAAAGAATGTGAATAAATCTTCTTATTCTGCCTTTTATCCTAACAACATAAAAAAATGAGAATATGGAATAAATCTCCATTATTCTACATTCCACTTTCTATTACATCTTTCATATTCGCTAATCAAATACCAATGGGTATGTTCTTCTCGAGAATAAGAAAAGTACATCCTCTTATTTCAAAAAATCATTCCTGTAATAATTATTTATATCACATGTTCCATACCTAATTCTAGAATAAACGTTCCCCTTAGCTACAACTTGTTCATAATACATAATCACTTATTCCACAAATTCATAAATAATAGAAACAAGCAAGGAATGAGAATAGTCATTTATATCACATTTATCCTACCAACACAAAAGAATGGAAGTTGGAAATTAATCTATGTATTCCACATTCCTTATTCCTAAAAGAAGAATGGGCCCTTATTTGTAATAAAAAGTAGATATATTTACATGTGTTATTATGTTAAATTATATAATCATATCTTAACATCTACGTACTTTGTATTTAGATCAAACTGTAAAAATGCATCTGTATTACCCCTTATACTTAAGTTGTGTGTGTATAGATCAAATCATTATTGTTGACACCAATGATTGAAATGCAATGAGATACTTGCAATATATCATTTGAAACTTTGCATTTTTAATCCCTTCTGTTTCTTCCGTTTCCCTCTATCCTTCTTCCCCCTCCCTCTATCATCTTCGTCTTCGTCATCATCCTTCCTTCTAGGTAGCTCTAACCTTTGCCCGATAATCGCCTCATCTACTCACAATATAGAAAAGGTCATAATGGACATTGTCTCAATTGACTGCCTCCCTGATGTTTTTGACCTACTTCTTTTCCTACTTTGTCTTGACGAGCTCCCTTTTATGTGATTGTGGCTACAAACCTTGACACTTTGGATATTAAGTAGCACGTATGTATACAGGAGGGCTTTCAAATAGGATGCTTCTTTCCTGACTTGTAGAAGCCTCCATTTTTTTGTAGAAATCACGAGCACTTTAGTAGAGTGTGTATACATTTTGTATTATAACTCTACATTATAAATACAAAACCGCAGACAAAACTGCATACTATAATACAAACATTAAAATTGCACATTGTATTACAATATGTATAATGTATTCTACTAAAGTTGTCATGTTTTCTACAAAAAAGGAGTTGGCCTTCCTGAACTCGGGAAGGGACCAAGTCCTATTTGAAAGAAATCTTATATATATATATATATATATTTGTTGATAAAAAAAGTTAGATCAAGGATACAACTGACATGATACAATGTTATATGATGGTGTGATCTCTAGTCTGAGAAGATATGGCAATTTTCATGATATCACCAAGGTTGTAGCATGTTAAACGTATTCTGACTACTGTCAGAAGAACTAGAAGAGTTGAAGGAGATAGAATGTTGTTTTTGGTAGTTTTTGCTGACAAGGTTATCTTCAATACTATTCTCTCATAAATATCGAAGAACTCACGGAACCCGAGAGAATAAGAGAATATTATTCTTCTCACGCAGAGAGTGAGAGTGAATTGTGTCTTCAAGCACTTGGTATGGGATCTATTTTTTATATTGATCAAAATATGACCGTTGGAAATAAAATAAGAAAGAAATCAACAAGTTTTTGTATCAATGATCGATCATGTATCTAGGGTGATCAAATCACTTCAAGTTTATTAATTATGTTCGCAAAGTGATTGATCATCTAATGGTTTTTGAGAGATTGTATTCAAAATATGATCGATCATGAAAAAATAAGACGACTTGTCGATCATAGTTGGATCAATTAAACTTGATGGTCGATCGTGTCTGCTCAATCAATGAAGAGGTAGGGTCAATCATGTATGGTTGATCAACGGAAAAATATGGTTGATCAGATCTGAGTTCATTGAGTTGTTCTTGCTAGGAAAGTTCTGAGAGTATAGCTTGTGATCTCAACTTTAGCAAATACAATGTGAATACAACATTAACAATTTTGATTTCAATGAATGAAGTACAAGCTTTTGCAAATATGACAACTTGTAGTATGTAGTACATAATTTGTAATTGTTATCTTCGTTGAAATGTACAACAATCATGTAAATAACAAGAAAGTGACTGTGATATATGTGTTCATCTTCAAAATAAACTTAGAGATAAAAAGAACTAACAATATCTCATTTTTAATGATGTTAAATATTCAAAAACTCAAAGAGGCGAATCTTTGTAAGTACAAAACTTATAATTATCACAGCATTTTAAAAAACTTTTAATTTGAATGAAAGTTTATTTCTCAAATTTTAATTTCTTACCCTTACTAAGAACCATAAATCCAAATTTACCCTTACTCCATCAAATGATGATGATGAACGCATGTTTTTTTGCGAATATGCATGAGAGAGCATGTCGTTGTGAAGAGTACTTTAGGAGGATCATTTCTTCTTTCATGTCATTAGCATATATTCAAGGCTCTTTTGATCGGATCAATGCTCTTGCCTCTATGAGGAATTCATACAAGCGTCTTATGTAGAGGAGACTATGAAAAATAATTTAGTTTCAGGAGGCATGCAACATATTTGTCCTAAAACATCTTTGTTGTTGAAGTTCATAGAACAACTTATATCCTTTTATACTGGAAGGATGATAATAGATTTTGATAGTTACATCCGGTCTTGCTGGAGTTATTATCGGAGAGAGTGCATGTGGTTTGTTATGGATCGTAATACAAGAAAGGTTATTGATTCCTTGTAGTATTACCAACTTGTCTTGTCTCATTTTTTGATAATTTCTGAAAGACGTAGATTTTTATATCCAAAATTGAACCATATAGTGGTTTTCACAATGTAAGTTGCTATGCTCAAGCCCTTTCTCTTCAGCTCCCAGATTTCTATTGGATTTGCATATCTTATATGGATCCTCCGGTGGAAGAGAGTTCTGAGGGGCTATGAAAATATGAACTTCTATTTTTATGAGAAAATGCAATATCCCTTAGAATGATAATTACTTGCAAGGATTTGGACCGGTTGATATGACACATCAAACTTTGGAGGCACAAACTTTTATTTTGGAGGAGTTATCCTTGATGTCGCTTATGTGGATGCGGACTTCCAGGGAACTATGTCCGGTTGTGATCTCAAGAGTGTTCAAGCTACGATGGTTAATTGAGGTACCTGACTTAATTTGGGCTCTGGACATCGGTGGTTACTGGTGAAGCATCTTCGACAAATTGAAAAAAGAATTCTGTACGACGCATCATCATCCCATGCTGCCAAAAAACCAAAAGGAGGAGCACAATTAGTGTATATTTAGAATATTCATGTGTTTTATGTTAATGCATAGTATAATTTCATTTGTTATGTAATCAGTATTTTAGTTGTAATGATTGTATAATGTTTGTTTGATCTCTGTTAAGTACATGGATAGGGGTAGGATAGGTTAGGACAATATAAACCAAATTTTCTCATGTGTTGTTACATTCGAGCAGTGTCGCTCGCTCGCATAGTTCAACATCTTATGCAAATTTTCAAGATAATTAAACAACTTAATAAATCAGACAAAAAAGAGGAAATAAATTCCAAACACTCGATCATGGATAAACATGTATGAGGATATGGAGAGAATATAAGAACAATGTATGGGTGTATCTGGACATGTATGCAAGGGTGTGCAGCATATGGAGCAATGTAGGTGTGTAATGAGTGCATAGAGCAATGTATGCATCTGAACGGAATTTTTTCACCATGATTTTTTTTTGAATTTTTTCTTAAAATGATAACCCCCTGCATATATTGGTTAGTCCATCATAAAACCATCAACAAGAATGCAACAACCATATACACCAAAAAGTTAATGTTGATAAAATGAACACAACACCCAAATATGACAACAATCGATCTCTGAAGTTGTCATTTGAGCGTAGTTTTCTATACCCTATTTTTTTTAATTTTTGTCCTTAAATTTAGGAGGAATATGGGTGTGCACATGATAATCCATGGTGGGAAGTGGGTAGCAAAGTATGATTTAAAAGAATTTAGCCGGGTATGTAAGCATTAGATTTGTATGGAGTTAAGTATTTGAAGAATTGATATTCCTCAAATCTAAAATGGTGAGGTTATTTTGCAACCTTTTAAGTTTTTTGATATAATGTAATGATTATTTTGAGCTCCATTCGGACTAGAGTCAATGATGATTAAATATCATTTTAACAAAATGTGTGACTTGTGTACTTGTATCTTGAAATGATGTGGTGATTTGGCCTATCTATGAGGAAACTTTCGGTAATCTTTACATTAAAATTTGGGCACATGTCAATGGTGTCCAGGGATCATGCATTGTTGTATAATATTATGATTTGGGAATCTAGTGGACCATGCATTGTAAGTTAGTGAGATTATGTATAGGACTCCCCGATGATATGTTATACAGTAATAGACTATGTTATAAGAGGTTATTCAACAACCTGACCCTACACTTATGAAAAGTCCATCTAACTCATTCATCAATATTACGGAGTTTAACATATACATATGTAGGGTGGAGCATTGGGCCGGGCGGCCCTGACCCGACCCTGGACCCGACCCGCAAAAGCCCGAGCCCGGTCCGAACCCGACATACAAATGGGCCGGGCCCGGGTCCTCATTTTCAAAAATATTATACTTGGGCCGGGCCGGGCCCGAACCCGAAGTACAAGTGGGCCGGGCCCGGGCCTCATATTTCAAAAAATCTGTATTAGAACTAAATAAGGGGATACGGAATTTATAGTCATAATACATCCAATATTTCCTTCATACATCAATAGTAATATTATATTGTAACAATACATCCAATATTCATGTGTTATGGACGAATTATGTCCAAAACATTAAATTGGAATCAAAATGCAACTTTATGGAATCAAAATAAGTGCGGATTGAGCCCGACCCGAGCCCGACCCGAACCCGAGCCCGAACACGCGGGCCTTGGGCCGGGCCTGGGTCCTCAGTTTGCTGAAAAAGCGGGCCTCGACCCGGCCCAAGGCCCACGGAAAATTGATGGGCTCGGGCCGGGCTTTCCCGGGTTGGGCCGAGTCGAGCCCAATGCTCCACCCTATACATATGGTGAAAAAACATGTGTATCTCAGATCATGTGCAGGTGAATCATGTAAATGACTGTTTTATGACACTCCTTAAAGATAGTAGACCACGTCCTGCATGTGTCAGCACATGTTCATCCATGCCCTATCTGCATGCACCCACGTTGGATTTTATAAAGATTTCTTCCTCACATGTTAATATTACTATCTTAAAAAATGGAGGCTTCAATGAATAGATACTTAGATCATGTGTTGATATAATGTAATGTTTTTTTCATCCCATTCAGAATAGGGGCAATGATGATTGAATATCATTTTAGCAAGTATTGACTTGTATATCTTGTATCTTGAAATGATGTGGTGATTTGGCTGCCTATAAGGAATCATTTAGCAATCTTTACATTAAAAGTTTGTCTCTATCAATGGCGTCCAAAGATTAGATTGTTTACCAGCTCAAAAATATAGTGGTCCCCTCCTTAGATACCATTTGCAAGGGCAAAATCCGTTTTTTTAGCCCGTTCAGACTAGAGACAATGATGACTGAATATTATTTTAGCAAGTATTGACTTGTATACCTTGTATCTTGAAATGATGTCGTGATTTGGCTGCATATGAGGAATCATTCGGTAATGTTTACATTAAAAGTTTGGCATCTGCCAATGGTGTTCGAGAATTCGATTGTTTTATCAGCTCAAAAATATAGCAGTCCCCTTCTTAGATACCATTTGCAAGGGCAAAATCTAACACAACCATCTAGATTTGAAACTATTTTTGTTCTATCATTTTCTTTTTGCTCTCGTGCAAGTGGAATTCTTGGAGGGGATCTCGTTGTGTTTTTGAGATGTTAAACGCGGATCATATTTATTATTGGTAATTAAACATTCCTCATAGGTAGTTATATTGCAGCCTTTTGAGATACAAGTAGTACTAATTGGAAGTATGGTATATATCCTGAAACTTGATGTTGCCTAATTTTAAGTTTTTTTAATCTTTTAAGTGTTTAGACTTTCTTTGGCCTCATGTGTGGTAGGATGTGAGTATTGCGTGATACAATATATGGGAATCCTTGGTAGAATGTATAGTGCAATGTATGGGTTTTTAATTTCATTTTCCTTAAAAACATATTCTATTGATTTATTATTAGTTTAACTTTTCCTGTGATTTTTTCAAATTCCAGACTTGTGCAAAGATGAGGCCATGTGGAGAATGCCCAAGATAATGGTTACACTTCTTGCAACAGAGGAAAATGAGACATCTCATCACAACAAAATCTCCAAGATTACAAAGTCCATTTTAAAAAGATATAGTTTCAACACAAATCATGATTCTTATTATGGCGATCTTAAGGATCTTTACTTTGATTTATTCCTCAACAATCAGTGAAAAGATGTACAATCACATATAATAGGTACTTCGGATCCCAAAAATGGCTTGATAACCCTTGTTAAATATGAGAAAGATGATCAGAGTGACGAGGACGATGATGACAATGAAGATGAGGAGCAATCTCGTTTCTTGATGTAATAGTTGGTTCATCACAGAGTCATCATCTACGTGAGGGATGTAGATGCGGAGAGAGCAGAGAGAGAGAGAGAGAGCCAAAGTCAAAGAAGGAATGAAAATGTGAAGAACATCTTTCGTCAGAGAGAAGAAGTGGATGATTTGAAATTCAATTGGACAATACTAATGTGTAGCTTATATTTTAGTATTAACAACTAATTCTCGTCAATATTATGGTTTTAAGTTCAAATTATTCCTGCGATATATATGTGTTGTGGCGTATATGATGCTTGAATGTGAATGTGGGTGGATGTACGTGTGATTCTTGATTGTGACTGTGGATATATATAATTGTATGCTTGATTGTGATTGTAGATATATAGATTAGTGTATTCTTATACATGCACAATTTCATATGCTTTTATAGGCATAGATAATCGCGAAGGAGGCATAAAACTGAATCAGGTAATATTTTTTATAGTATCAGAAAATGCGACTACAAGTAGTCCCCTATGTAGTCGCATTTGGTGCATTTTATAATATGCTGGTGGCAGCTATCACAAGCACACGAGACCACTGTGCTAACATACTATGAGAACCATATCACCACAATATGGTCGTAATTATTTTTGTAGCCCGAAAGTGTGACCCATATGCCTATTATGACTACATTATGACTATAATGCGAGTAGAATGGGACTACATTTGTGCTCACATTATCTGTAATTTCTTGTAGTGTCTACATCTTAACTTTATAGGACTCTGGTTGCTTCAACTCTTGATAGTTGCTCTTTTTAAGTAAAGTGTGGCTCTTATTGACGTATCCTTTTATCTTGTAGTTAAAGCATTGTAACTCAATTTCCTTTTTCTATCACCATACTTGAGGCTGAACCTTCTAGTGAGTCTAGCTATATTATCCTTAGAGATTTCATCTGCTAAGGTTGTCTATGTATCTTGAAAAGATATGTTCTTCCTTTTCTTGTTCTCAGCTTTGGCTTCGGCTATCTTTAGTTTCTCCACTTCCTAGGATAAGAGTTTACCCATGAGATCATAAATTGGCAGAGTTTTTGGGATTGTTGCTTCCTTGATGACAGCTGCAGTGGTACTCCAAATAGAGTTTAGAATTATAATAATCTTCTTTACTTGATCTGCTTTGGTAATCTCGATTCTCATATTTCGAAGATGGTTGATATTCCCAAAAATTTTGTAGATGATATAAAAGTAGAAAATTTCATAAATCCAAGGCATTTAGATGGTTTACACATGCAGGAATCAATATTGATATGCATTTATATAACAGTATGATAGCTCTAAATTTCCTGACTCTTTGATAGATGCTTTGCATCAGAGCAATTATCTGGTACACATATTTTTTGAGTTTGTTTCAGTGTTTAGGACACCAATTCAGATTGATTAGTTGGACATATTAAGACCCATACCATTTCTAACGGTATGTGATTGCAAAGGCATGGCTTGAAACACATGGTTACAATATTGATGGATATCCAGAACACACTCCTACCCAATATCAATACATATTTAGATTGATGTCTGCTTATCTGGCCAGTTCTAATATCAGTTCTTCTTTTCTCGCAAAGCCATTAATTTGTCCACTACCTCGTCAATGGCCAGCACTGCATTGTAGTCTCAGCTCTCAGTCATTAAGTTTGTCTCTATTGTAACGACAATAATTTGATCTATCTGACTGTTGCCTCTGAACGTTCACAGAAGGATATGATATCCTGTTTAACATTATCTGTCAGAGAAATGAATTTAGATTCTCATGCAAATATGAAATGAATTGTTTCCTCAAATCCACATATGTGATTATCATATTTTGAATGCACCGAGTGGATTCAGTGAGAGTGAAAAACTGATGATCGCCATAAAAAGATCAAACTTTTCAAATCCAATCTTAAGTTTGAATCAAGACCAGTCGTTAAAATTCTGTAGTATTTGTTATATATGATGGAGAATTATTGGCACAAGCCTATATTTATTTATAGTAATTACATTCAAACACTTGAATAAAATTTCAAGATGTTTTCTCAGTACCGATTTAAGGAGTCAGTTTCTGCCAGCTTTGAAATCTGATCAACATCTTCGTGCATCCTCTTCGTGCATCCTCTGCGAGGACCGGTGCTGCTAGGAGAAGACAGAGGTGGACACTCAGCATCTTCTTCGTGCACCTCCGTAAGGGGAAGGCGATGTTGTGTCCAAAGAAGGAGGTGAACATCCTCTTCTTACATCCACGATGGGCGGTGCTGGGACAAGACGGAGGTGGTGTTGGGATTGTCAGGGTAGACGAAAATGGGGTGGCGTTGAGGTGAGAGAACTATTAGAGTGGATCCTCTACAATACTTCGGAGTCTGTTGCAATCAATCCGAGCCGGCTCGATCTTGATCGAGTACGAAGTCCCACGATATGGGCCCATAACAAGGAGTTCGTGCGAACCGCTCGATCAAGATCGAGCGGCTCCGACGTTCTACGATTTTGCAGCAGAATCTGCAGTACTGCAGAGGAATTGGTCCTAGAGAACTAAAACGATTTGGGAAATTTATCCCCACTGTCTGCGATTACTAACAATCCAACGGTTCACATTCACTTCTCTAGTACTCTCATAAACTTGAGCTCTCACATGATCAACCTCTGTATCCAAATCATTCCTTGTAGTAAACTAATTTTATTGTAGTGATTTCTTGCAGTTGCAGAAATTAAAAAGCCAGAAATCAAGTCATTACTCATATCCATGTTTTATTTGCAAACCATTCAATACATGTTTATTTAAATTATCTTTTAAGTATTTTTTTTAATCACAGGTTTATGGTCAAGTCTTCATTGTATCTTTTAGCATGTTCTTGTCAATTTTTTTATGGAAATGACAATGCAATCTTCATATTTTTGAAATATCGAAACTAATTGTATTGTATCTGGTAGCTCTCCTGCTCGTGATGCGGACGTGGATGTGTCGTCATCACGGCCCGTTGAACGTAATTCCCAGTGGAACCGCAATCATTGCCGTCTCTCCCGTTTCTGGAGAACGCAGTAGGCACCGTACCCCCCAGCCAGCCTTCCCACAACCATTATTAAATAATCAATCGATCACAGCACCGTTTTACTGGTAGTCTGGTAGTAAGCAGTAAGCACTCTGCTCGGGTAGGACATGGAGAACAGGAAAGCAAAAGCCCTCTGGGCGTCTACTGTTACTACGTACTGGTGCTGTGACAGCAGCACACTGGTGATGGACGCCATCTTCCTCTCCTCCTTTTGCTTTTTTAAAGGGAGCCGTTGCTTTAGCTACCACTTAGGCGGTGTGGCGCTGCTGAGAGTTGCAGTCTTTGCCTTGGATCGGAGCGGGGCGCTCCTTGTGAGTGTGCGCGGATCACGAGTTGCGGGAAAGCCTTGTCGCCTGCTTTTGTTGGCCATCACTGGACGGCTATGTGTTGGGATCAGTGAAAGTCGATGGACGGGAGCTGAGATTTGGATGGAGAAATTAACGTGGTCTCGTACTTGGCACTAACGTCCGCTTCCTGCCAACTTTCACGGGCGTTTGGATAGAACCTCTCAAAAAAGGTTGTGTTTTTGGTGTTTGTATGTTGTGATATGATTGAAGGCTGGAAAGCGTCGGCCCTCACCTTGTCCGGCCGCCTGCAGCTTCTCAACTCGATCATTGCTTGGGATCTCTCTCTACTGGGCTGGGGGATCCTCTCTCCGGTGGCTCCGCCACACGGGTTGATAAGATGTGTGCTAATTTCATTTGGGGGTTCGGCCCGGCACGGTATTAGTTGACGTACCTCCTGCCTCCCAAAGAAGAGGGTGATTTGGGTATTCGCTCGTTGGTGATGATGCATGAGGCTATGTTCTTAGCCTGGACTTGGAGAATCCTTATCGCGGAACAATCATTATGGCCCATTTACATGCGGCACATGTATATGCAAAACTATTTAAAGGTAATGACTCTATGCTATGGAAGAAGATCCTTCGTGCTCATGAATCTTATCGTGGCGCGATCTCCTCCACAAATAATCAGCACATCGGGATGCGCTCCCCTAAGGGGTTCTCCTTTCGTAAGCTTTTGACTTCGTTAGACCCCGTGGGGTGGTGGTCCCATGGGTTGGTGTGCTGTGGTGCAAGAGCGTTGTCCCGAAGCACTCATGTATTCTATATCGTGCGGTGATAAATAGGCTTCCTACTCTGGATAGACTCGCGAGGATGGTGATCCGTCAATCTGGTCCCTGCTACCTGTGCGAGTGTGCTATCGAGCCCTGCGATCATATCTTTTTTGAGTGCACTTCTTTGCTGACACGTGGGATTCGGACTCTTAGGGCCAGTTTGGTTGCCGGGCTACCCGGGATACCCTGGCATACCCCTGGCTCCAACCCTGCATTCCTGAGTTTGGATTACGTGTTGACCCTACAATTTCTTTGGTACAATGATTTTTAACCTTGTTCAAATACACTTATTAACATATATAATCATAAAAAAAGTTAATATAATACTACAATTAATGTCACATTACATAACAATAATCATTCCAACCATCCCAACCCTCCAAACAACTACTATTCACAGTAGGATACCCCAACCAAGCCCAACCAGTAACCAAACATGCCCAAGGATATGGGATTTAACAAACGCCTCCATCTGCTCTCATCCACCTTGTGGACTGGATCCTTTGCCTCTGAATTGAGTCCACACGACGCCTTTGGTGCGTCGCCAATCCGGGAAATTTGGAGGGAGAGGAATCAAAGATGGGCGGTGGGTTGCTCCTCTTCGCCGCAAATGTTGGTTGTCTCGATTGTCTCTATTGTTCATATTATCATGACCCAATGACAACCCTGAATTTTGTAGGATCATGCAACTTATAAACTTTTTGAGAATTGTAGAGTTTTAAACATGTTGTACTCTATGTTGAAAATCAAGAGCTCTACTTCCACTATACAACTGTCCCGTTATAGGCAATAAAAATGAAAATTATTACCCAACAAAAAATGTTGTGATATGATTCTATTTAAGTTTGGAAAAATAATTATATTTTGAGTATTTTATAATTTTTGGATAATTCGAAGTATATTATGATATATATTTTTTTAAATAAAACAAAGAAATATGAGTGATTTCATATATTAAATGTGAGAAATAATGGTTGTCGGATGAGCTCCATAATAGAGTGAATAAATATATCATGTGGGGCCCATTGATGGGGGGGGGGGGGGAGGGAGACGGTTTATGGGAGAAAGCCTTGGGAGATTTGGGAGAACCCTCCAAAACACGGAAAAATCAAATTTTTGAAGACCCTCAATCGAACGATCCCTTAGTGTTTTTTTCCTTCGTAAAAGAAAAAGAAAAGGTTGATTCAAACATTAGATCCATAATTGGATAGGGACATGCTTGCTCAAACCTAGAGTTGTAGGTATGATTATTATGCGACGAGGTTGACAAGAAACAAACAAGAGGATCAATGCCGATATTATATGGATGCTAGTTGTATTAATTTGATTACATCAAGGGAGATCTAGAGTAACGTATCAAAATTTCTCAAAATTGATATCAGATGAGATGATGAAGTTATGATCATTTTAGTTAAGATGGATCAAGTTTGAATTTTGTGGCTGAAAATTTGAGTGGAATCCGTTGAAGGATCCATCCAAACAGATTTTTGGTTATATGAACGATACAGCCATTGGGATTCTCCCTCCTTCATTCAAACTTATCCTAGCAACCACTGCACTCCTTAGCACCTTTAAGCTCATCAAGATGAACCCAAAGGATATCGAAGTTCATTGGAGGTCATCAACGATAGTACTTTTTGTAGATAAGCTTCCCCTTCTCATGCTCTATGTGGTTCTCGTATTAGAAACATACTAGCAAATAGACCCGTGCTATGCAACGGTATGTTTTTATCTTTTTTGATTGTGTACAACAATTGTGTGTAGTTGTAATAATAATAACAAAAATATGTTGGAATTTTTGAGTAAATACGTTAGTTATTAATGCACATAAGATATTATTTTCATTACTAGTTCTTAATATTTTTTTACAAAAGCTGATACTTAGGATTAGAAAGCTATTTTTTGGAGTAGGTTAGCACACAACTTTTCCATTCTATATCTTGTTGTGTACTTACATCATCTTATTACAATTTTTCCTCCATTTATGATTGGTAACCAATTATCCACAAAATATCTTGCTTGAAGAGCAACCATCAGATTTATGTCAATACTAAGAGGGCTTCAACAAAGTATAGTATAAGAAAAATTAAAATAAGATAGAATTAAATTACAACAATTACATCAATTCATATGAAACGAAAATTACCATGAAAAACATATATGATAGTTGACATAGGAAGTCTGGTAGAAAGAGTTCAGTTGGTTGTTCCTAGAATATGATGCAATTTATAATGGCTTATTCAGTTGTTGAATGCAAATAAGGTAAAAAATAGTGTAACAAATAATGTTTTAATTGCAAGAACTTTACAACACTTTTATAAAAAAATCTATATAATTTATATATTAAAATATTATTTGTAGACATGTGTATTAGTTAAGTTTATCTCTCTTTTATTAAGATGAATGAGTTATCACTAACTGATTTCTTGAAATCATTAAACGCTGTGTTTGAATTTAAAATACATTAATAAGGTTATATTATATTTAAGACACGTAGATATTGTTCTTTTTAAATACTTAATTCTACAATATTTGAAAATAGTAAACATGCGTTTTAAAAAATATATTACAATCTAAATATACAAACGAGAGAAAAATAGCTTAGAGGAATTCATACACTATGGATTTATCAATTCTACCGTTACTGTTTGTATAATTCTTTTTTTAAATAGTAAATATCTTGAAATTTTATCTTATGAATTGTTTAATATAGATCAATAATTATTATAATAATTAGTTAAATCTTATATTTGTGAATATTTTAAAATCTATTTAACCCATATTTGTAATTTATAATATATGTTTTTTTATATTTTTCATGATAATATTCTCTTATAATGATTTATAATATCTATGAAATTCATTATGATTAAACATATATTCGATTTGTATATTTAATTTTAATTAAATTAGTTTTGATTCAGTAATGGGATTATAATATGATGGGATATTTACACCCATAACCCTGAGTAATTTTACAATAACATTCATAACCCTGCATAACCACGAATTACATGAGAAACCCTGAGTGATGCTTAACTCTTACATAACATAACCCTATGTCATGTTCCGTTTAACATGTCCGTTTTCTTTGACGGTTTCCGTTAAAAAAGTACAAAACTGTCCTTAATATCTAGTTTTATTTGCAAAACATGCCATGGACACTCCCCTCTCCCCTGTCGAGCACCATCTCCGCCTCCATCGACCGCTGAGCAATCCCGCTCCCCCGCTCCCCCGCTCATACTATGCTGCCAAGCTCCATCACCTGCGAACCCCACCCAAGTCCTGCTCGAAGCCCATCACCGGCCGCTACCGAACTGGCACACACCCCTGCCCCCGCGACCCTGCATCCCTTCCCACCCCCCATCCCGCGACCCCTCAACCTGCACTGACATGCATCCCCTTCCCCCACCCCACCCACCGCCCCTCGCGACCCCCTACCCTCCCGCCTCTGCGACCCTCCCCCTCGGTCAACGACCTGCACTCGCTTGCCTTTGCGACCCCCCTCCCCACACCCCGGTCAACGACCTGCATCCTCCGCCTCTGCGACAATACCCCCACGAACCCTCGACCTGCATCCCCACCTCTGCAACACCCCTGTGAGGCGGGCCAGTTTGACTTTGCGAATCGGGAGGCAGAGTCAGGGCTGGTTGTGGATGCGGTCGGGGTTTCTCCTCCAGATCCGGAGGCTTGCCCGGGTTCGAGTCGGGCGGTTCATTCATCCACGACATCGGTGGAGGCTATGGTGAGGAACACATTATAGGAGTCGAGCGAGGATTTGATTGAGAAGGGTGGGCTTCAGATGGACCCTCTGATCGAGTCGGGCGAGGCGGCATGGTGTTGGAGGCCGATGGAGATCTTGGAGAGGAGTGGCGCTTCCTTCGAGGCTGGTTTTGCAGCGTCGGTGCCCGTTTCCCAGGCAGAGGAGGCGTGTTTGAGGGCTTGCTCGGACGCAAGGTCGGGGGAAGCGTATTGCTGGCGGTTCGAAGGGTGATCGACATCGGTCAGAGGGGAAACGACCTGCATCCCCCACCACCCACCCAAGCTTCGATCCCCCCTCACTCCCCGCGACCCTTGTCAACGACCTGCATCCCTGATAATCACACTTTATCGAGGGTCTAAATACGTCGCTGTGGCGACCCACAATAAAATGTAATTAATCAACAATGAACCCACAATCAAGTATCAAACAATGAAAAACAAGTGTGGAGTCAAATTTATTTTTAACTCTGCACAAATGGTGTATAGTGACAAGTATGCAGAGAGTTCGAACACAGGGAGCAAGCAGGGTAATTCAAACAAATGTGCGTGAGTGAATGTGTGTGATGTCTACACTAAGCAAGCAAGCAAAGATGTTTTTGTGGGTTTTTAATTTTTTTATTTTTAATTTTGTATTTTGATTTTTTTAATTTTCTGATTTTTATATTTTATATTTTATAATTTTTTTGTTTCTTTTTTTAAGATTGGAAAGTAAAGACAATGTAACAAAAGATAAGATAAAATATTTATAAAAATATGCAAAAATATCCAAAAAAATTCAGAAATAAAGTATTTTTTGTATTTTTAGGATTTTTTACTGTTTTTGTGATTTTTGGGGATTTTCAAATGTTTTTGGTATTTTTAAATACTGAAATGAGAGAAAAACAGTGGAAAATGTGCTGGCTGTGAGTAAAATGGGATTTAAAAATGGCAACCAGTACTCAAAATTTTTCACACTAATTTTCAAATAAAGCTACTGAAATATACAACAAACAGGAGCTGGGTTTTATTTTTTGAGTTTTACTTGATTTTTTAGATTTTTTTGAAATTTTTGAGTCTTTTCGAATTTTTAAGGTTTTTCTTTTGAAATTTTTATTGGTTTTTGGACTGACACTAAAATAGGATAAAATAGACACTAGGTAATTTTTTTGGAATTTTTTGAAGTGTTTTAATATTTTTTGGCGTTTTCAAAGCTAGACAGTGCACAAAAAGCATGTTTTTGATTTTTAATAAATGTGAAAATAAAATAAACCCAAAAACTAAAGTGATAGCATCAAAGTACAAGTTAACAAGAGCTAAACCCTATTTTTGTGGAATTTTTGAATTTAAAATGATAGGTTAAATAATTAGAACAAGCATCCAATCATTAACAGGCCTGACAGGGGTATATATGCAATTTCTCAAACATCCAGGGGTGTTCATGCAAAAGTTCCACAAAAGTTTATACTCAAAATTGCATTTACTGGACTAAAAACCAATTACAGAACCCGCAAGGGTGACCTCACAAAATTTCCAACCCCGCGCGTGACTAGCACGCGCCTGGTTGGGACTTAAAGGCGATATTCAAAACAAACAGGGGGTTCGATACAAAATATCCAAAGTTTTACACTGTGATACAATATTTTTGGACTGAAATGAAATACCCAAACCTCAAAGGGTGTCCTTGCAAAATGCCCACCTCCTCACGCACACAGGCACGTGAGGTGACGGGGCGAAGGACCAAAGTGCGAATAAAATAAAGGCGAGTGTTCACATGCAAATATTACAAAATTTTAACACTTCAGAGGAAAGTTTAAATATTGAAACTTAAATACAAAAAGGCACGAGGGGTGAGTTGCAAAATACCCTCTTGTGCGCGATCCAACGGCGGATGATGGGTCACTTAGACACGTGGCACGTTGTGGACGGCCGATGACGCTTCACGGATGAGCGGCGACGATCAGATCTCCAGCGATGATCAACGGTCGAAGCTGGTGGAGATCCAATGGTAGCTGCTCGATCTGGGACTCCTCCTCGATCCAACGGCTGAGAGGTTGTTGCAAGAACCGGGAAGAGCGCCGACGAAGGCGAGCTTCTCCGTCCTCGATCTCCTTCCTCCGGCGACGATAGGTCCTCAAAATAGACAAGGAGCGTCCTGGGATCGTCTTCTATCTCCTGGAGGCGTCAAAAAGCCACGGGGATGCCCGTGGTGCTCTCGGGCAGCGGGCGGAGCTGGGGGGGCTGCGTCTGCTCCGGCGAGCTCCAAAACTCGCCTCCAGGCGCTTTCAAGTTGGCTTTGACCTGTAAAAAGAGTCAAAGGGTCCAGGGCAAACTGCCTGGACCCTTGGATGGTCGTGGGGATGCGTGAAGCGAGATGGTGGCTAACGGCCGGAGGTGCGCTCCGGCCAAGTGGATGAATCGAGCGAATCAGATGAAGGAACTCCGATTTTTTTGGGGTTTTAGATCCTAATACTAACAAGAATAAAATGCACGAAAAAAAATGAGAAGGGAATGGCCCTCAATGGCCAGAGCCAGAGGGAGAAGCAAACCTCGACGCCGGAGGTTGGCGGAGGTGGTGGAGGCACCCTCGACCTCGTTCGCCTTGACTAAGGAGCGCGCGGTGGAGCTGTCACCTTCAGCAATGCTCGGAGCACAAGAGAGGCGGAGAGGGGTGGACCAAGGGGACTCAACCCGAGGATGGAAGTGGAGGTCTCGTATTTGAAGAGGTTTGGATGTGTGACATCGAGAAGAAGTCACGGGTGGGCGACGAAGATCTGAGCAGATCTAAGAGGTCGGCGATGGAGATGGATGTACAGTGCACAACTTCCATGAAGGAAGCGGCGGCAAAGGACAAAGGGCGTGGCCTCGAAAAAAGGGTGAAATAGGGGAAAAACGAGGCGCGCGGAGCTCAAGGGGGTCAAGGACAGACTGTTGACCCGCCGGTCAACAGTCGGAGGCTCCTGGTTGGTCCACGTGGACCAACCAGGGAAAAGATAGAGAAATTATTTTATTAATTCGATAAAAAATAGAAAACAGTCGAATTAATTTTTGGTTGTTAAATAAAAAATGTTTATTTTTTTATGTAGTATTTTATTCCGATTTTTAATTATTTTTATGAAGTATATTTTTATAAGTTTACTTTTAGCCTTATATAGGTATATTACCTATGTATTTTAGTATTTTATTTTTATTCTGTGTCTTTTAATTCTATTATTTTTATTTATTATTATATAAAATTGTAAAATACTTTTATATACGTAAATATATTTTTAGTTTATTTTTCTGATTTATTTTGTATAATTAATAAATTATAAACAGGTATGTATAGGTATGTACATAGGTATTGTATCTATGTTTTATGTATATAAGTATTTTTTATTTTGATTTGATTTTTTATTTACATTTTTATTCTGATTTTAATATCCATAATTATTATAAGTAATATTTACAACATTATAAAAATATAAAAATACAAAAATAATGATTAAAGAATAAATTGAATATTTTAATTAGTACAACTATACAAGGTGGGTCCAAAACTCAACTTTCAAACCGTAGCTCCATCAAATGCGAAACCACCACCATTAAATAGCTTATTTTCCTCTATATACAATTAAAGGTGAGTATGCTGCATTTGGAGTTTTCCTTTATGAGATACGGGTCTGGGAAGTTGGCATTCTGGATTTTTATTTAGACCATAACTTTTTATCTGTACATTATTTTTCAGTGAAATCAATTTTGTATTTTTCTATATTAAATTATCTACAACTTTCATGTACGAAGTTTCTTTATTTGATGTATAAAAAGTGGAACCAAAAATAGGTCCCAAAATGAATAAAGAATGAATAGAATGTATAGGTATTTTATATGTATTTTGACCTTATCTCCCCCTACTTTATCCCTTGTCGACCTATTCATCAAGATGCCTAGGTCTCGGGGTTTTGTGTCATAAAATATTTACAATATTTTATTCTTTTTCTTTTCTTTATTTATTCTATAATTTTGGCTTTAATTACAGTATTTTATACACTAATATGATGCACATGTCTGAATGCTAAGATGATGATTTTAATGCTATTTACAGGCATTTGCTAGGGTTTTTGGTGCCAAAATGATAGAATAAAGATGATGAAATGTGGATTCATCATCCCCATATACTTTACCTTTGCTAGTCCCTAGCAAACACTTATGCAATAAGTGCAAAAAGAAAAGAAAAAGAAGAAAATTAGATTAAATTTAATTATCGAACTTGTCTTCGCAAAATCAAAGTTTGGAGCTTAAGTTGGACCTTGGGAATTTTAGTGCGGTCGGAACCTTAATGAGAACCAAATTTGAAATCCAACAGTCCTTGAGAATCCCAAAACTCTGTCCAAGTCTCCTCAATAGCCAGGTCAGAAATACTTCAACTCATACGCAAACTCTTATGACTATGAATCTGACTCGTACAGTGTAAGTGATATGTAGCTCCCCACCTCAGAAGTAACAAAGAAACAACCTCCCCCAACCTGGTAACTCTAATGCCTCGGTCTAGCAACTCTTTCCTCGAGAAGCGGGGTATTCCCTTCTAAGTTCAAGTGCAACCGGCTCAAGAAGAGGGGGAAGAAGTATAGACTTTTGGGAGCTTAACCAGTGTAGCTAAGTCTCCCACTGCAAACTTCATGAGATGTAACATGGATACCATAAGCTTTTGCTTTATTGGACTATATACACTCCGGTGGGGTTATTAAATTTTCAATCCGACCCACCACTTTTTTGGAGTTCTTTTTTTTCTCTCTCTCTCTCTCTTTTTTCAAATGCATCTGTACAACATATCTATATGGTGCAGCATATATACAAGAAATTTTCCTCTTGAGCCAGTAGACTATCCCTCTTTTGAAGCTTTATTGCAACCCACAGCTTCTGTCTTTAGCCTTCATCACCACTAGACCAAGTTGAGGTGCACTTCCTTCACTATAAGAAGAAGAGAGGTTCCGCTTAGAAGTACTACCCTCATATGCTACCCCAAGCCAAAGGAAACTGCCTCCGCACCACCTCATCCGTGGAGAGCTATGTGAAAGGTGCAAGTGTCCAAGTTAGGTCATTATCAACAAGAGTCGTGCGTGTGCTCTGAAATACTCTACTTTGGCAGTCAAGAATCCATTGAACCAAGTCCCGTGATCCTCAAAGAATTAAGTCAACTAGACCTGAAGTACCTCAAACTCAGTTCCTATAAGGTTCCTGTTATTAGGTAGATTCTAAGGTCCAATCAAGCTCCAATCTCCGGATTTTACTTAGACTTGTTCAACTATCAAACTCAATCCAAAAAAATGCTCATGCTATGCAAATGCGATGCAGAATGCAGAAAATATTTTTGTGATGCAATTTTCAAGATTTTGAATTTTTTATGGATTTTTGAAAAGATGATGCATGCGTATGCAGATGCATTTTTTTGTATTTTTCAAAAAGATATTTCAAATGTTTTTGGATTTTAGTTTTGCAAATGTTTTTAGGATTTTTGAAAACAAAAAGGTTTTGGCTGAAAACTAGGTTAAAAATATGTACACGGGAGGGCTTCTTATATGTACAAGAAGTGGATTTTAAGGGTTCACAAGGGTAAGTGATCAATTTTATATATATATATATAGTGGATTTTGGTGAGATGTATGTATTCCTCAAACTTATTTGACACAAGCTTTTTCACACAATTTTTGAAAACTATAGTCCAACATAGTTTTTACAAACATTTTACAAACATGTACACACATTTGAAAATCATTTTTGCAAAGGCTTTCAAAACAGTATATATAGGTTTTTCAAAATATTTTTGCAACCATTTTTCAAACCATTTGCAAATCATTTTTCAAACATTTTATTTCACACAAAGAAAATAAATTTTACAAACCACGCATTTTTACAAAGGTTGAAAACATGTAACAAAATGTTTTGCAAATAGTTTTCAATAGATGTTCACAAAGATTTTCCAACTATTTTTCAAACATTTCGCAAAAAATATTTTTCACCTGATTTATTAATCAGTAAATACAAAAAGAATTTGAGGAACAAAACACCTTTTTATTAGGGATTTTTAATGAATTTTAATGAATTATTAGCCATATTAGGAAAATACGAAAGTACGAGTTATGGCTAAAGTATATACACAGTATATACGACCCCCCTATACTTAGCTGGAGCTATGTCCTCATAGATCAGAGAGAAAAGAAAAGACATAACTCGTACTAAGTATAGGCAAGTCTAAAGAATAAACGAATAAGGAAGGAATGAATGAATAAGAAATTGACCGTCCCCCCTATACTTAGGATCAAATAATCCTAAGTATAGCAGACTGTACACAAAGCAGGGAGGGTCAAGGGTGGGAATGAACAGATCGTACTCAGATTGTCTCCCCCTATACTTAGGGTAAAATATCCCTAAGTATAGACAAGAAGAGGAGACAATGGAGAGGATCGAAAAATAGAGAAACTCGGGGTGCACGCCCCCCTATACTTAGGACAAAGTACGTCCTAAGTATGGAAAACTGTCTACAAGGGCGACACCTTTTTGATAGATAAAGAAGATAGAAATGGAAAAGAAGAAAAGAAGAAAAGAAGAAAATAAATTAACAGATGAAAGCGATATGAACAGATGGATCTGTGCAGCGGAAGATGGACTTGATTACCATGTATGAGATGCAGATGATGAGAGTCAAAGGACACATCTCATACCAGAAGAATGGGGGCAACGTCACTGGTCGGCGGATCATGATCAAGATATAGTTTCAGGCGTTGACCATTGTCGCGGAAGGTAGAGGAAGATGACGGTTCGGATATGTCGATGCTACCATTGTCATGTACCTTCCTGACCACATAAGGACCTTTCCACTTGCTCTGCAACTTCCCTGGGAATAATTTCAGCCTGGAATCAAACAACCATACTCTCTGATCTGGTTCAACTGTTTATGGCTGATATGCGAATCGTGCCATGTCTTCACTTTCTCTTTATACTGTAGGCTGTTCGAAAAGGCTGTGTCTCTCAGTTCTTCCAGGGCTGCCAATTCTGCTCTTCTCTGGTCTCCTGTACTCTTCGGATCTAAAAGTAACTCAGTGACTGCCCAAAAAGATTTGTGCTTGATCTCCACTGGCAAATGGCACGGCTTGCCATAGACGAGACGAAAGGGAGATGTCCCCAATGGATTTTTGAAAGAAGTCCGATAGGCCCACAAGACCGAATCCAAAAGCTGTGACCAATCCTTTCGGTCTGGGCGAACAACTTTCTGCAAGATAGTCTTTATCTCCCGATTCGAAACTTCGGCAAGACCATTAGTCTGAGGGTAATATGGAGTGGCAACCCGATGGTCAATGCCGAACTCGTCTGTAAGGGTCCTAACCTTATCATTGTTGAAATGAGACCCCCCGTCTGAAATCAAGACTCTAGGTACCCCAAACCGTGAAATGATATTTTTCCTCAAGAATTTGCATACGGTTTTCGCATCTGCGGCTCGGACGGGGATGGCCTCAACCCATCGGCTGACATAATCCACAGCGAACAAAATATGCTCGAATCCCTGACTCTTAGGAAATGGGCCCATGAAATCAATCCCCCATGCATCAAAAACCTCACAAAAGTGAATGGGTTGCATGGGCATCATGTCTCTCTGTCCGCAGGTTCCCATCTTCTGACAGTCAGTACATCTCTTCACGAACTCATCAAAATCCTTGAAGAGAGTAGGCCACCATAGGCCGGATTGAAGCACCTTCTGTGCTGTTCTTTTTCCTGAATGATGTCCTCCTTCCTCAAGCTTGTGGCAGTATGTGAGGACGCTTTGCTGCTCTTCTTGAGGAATGCACCTCCTCCAAATACTATCCCCTCCTTCATGATAAAGGACGGGATCCTCCCAATGGTAAAACTTGGCCTTAGCTAGGAAGGTCTCAAGTTTCTGCCTGGGCCAACCCTGAGGGACTGTCTTGGCAACAAGATAGTTTACAAAGTCAGCATACCATGGGAGTGAGGTGACAGCCAAGATCGCCTCATCTGGAAATGTCTCAGTGATAGGTGCGCTGGGCTCAGATTCCTCAAGATTCTCCAATCTGGAGAGATGATCCGCCACCACATTCTTGACTCCAGGCTTATCCTTAATCTCAATATCAAATTCCTGGAGTAGAAGGATCCATCTGGTAAGACGTGCTTTGGCATCCTTCTTAGCCATTAAGTACCGGATGGCGGTGTGATCAGTGTAGATTGTCACTCTAGATCCGAAAATATATGATCGGTACTTATCAAGAGCAAAGACTACGGCCAGCATCTCTTTCTCAGTCACAGTGTAATTCCGCTGAGCGGCATCCAAAGTCCGGCTGGCGTAGTGAATAGCAAAGGGTAATCCATCCCTTTTCTGTCCAAGCACAGCCCCAACGGCAAAATCTGAAGCATCCGTCATGATCTCGAATGGGAGAGACCAATCGGGTGGCTGAAGGACAGGAGCTGAAACAACCATCTCTTTGAGAGTCTCAAATGACGCTAGACACTTATCATTGACAATAAACTCGGTGTCTTTTGTCAGCAGGTCAGTGAGCGGTCGGGCAATACGACTGAAGTCCTGAATGAACCGTCGGTAGAAACCGACAGGCCCTAGAAAAGACCGCAACTGACGCAAGTTGGACGGTGGATTGAGTCTTCTGATGATATCCACCTTGGCAGGATCGACCTCCATGCCTCTGTTGGAGACAATGTGACCAAGGACCGTCCCCTGAGTCATCATGAAATGACTCTTCTCCCAGGATAAGACAAGATTGACCTCAATGCAGCGCTTCAGCACACGGTCTAGGCAGTCAAGACAAGCGTCGAACCCGTCGCCATAGACCGAGAAGTCATCCATGAAGACCTCTAAACAGTCACCCACCATGTCCGAAAATATGGACAACATGCACCTTTGGAATGTCGCCGGAGCATTACATAGACCAAAGGGCATCCGTCTGAAAGCATATGTCCCGAACGGACAGGTGAATGTCGTTTTCTCCTGGTCTTCGGGCGCAATGGCCACTTGATTATATCCAGAGTACCCGTCAAGGAAACAATAATGACTCTTCCTGACCAGCCGCTCGATAATCTGATCAATGAATGGTAGCGGGAAGTGATCCTTCTTGGTTGCCTCATTCAATCGTCTGTAGTCCACACAGACCCTCCAAGAAGTTGGTACTCTGGTAGCGATCTCCTCTCCAAACTCATTGACAACTGTAGTGATACCCGTCTTCTTGGGTACCACATGTAACGGACTTACCCATTTGGAGTCGGAGATGGGATAGATGAAATCGGCGCTCCACCACCTTGAAATTTCTTTCATGACTACGTCTCGAAGATTCGGGTTCAGCCGTCGCTGGAACTCACGCGACGGCTTAGCGTTATCCTTGAGATAAATGTGGTGGGAGCAAAGATTTGGGCTCAGCCCCTGGAGATCAGCTATACTCCAACCGATTGCCTTGCGGTTTCTTTCAAGAACCTCCATCAGACGAGATTCTTGTTCTCCAGTCAAATCTGCTGAGATAATGACTGGGTGCATTTCTGGCTCACCTGCAAGGAATCTATACTTCATTGACTGCGGAAGAGGTTTTCGTTCTGGACAGCTGGGAGGTGGCAGATTTGGCTTCTGATATGTCTGTGTGAAGGCGACCAGGTCTGCATGGGAGAACTCTCGCTGTGCATGAATCTCTGACGAAGGGCGTCCGGCTGATTCATCAATGAACTGTACGGGCTCGCACTCTGTCATGGCTGCTGGCTCAGAAGGAATCAGACAAGGTAAATATTCATCAAAATCATCCCAGTCAATGTCTGAATCCGAGGGATCAGAAGAAGATGAGCAAGAATGAAAATCATCAGCACCACTCGTCACAACACTGTCAGCCTCATGTGTATCCTCACCCAGGGATGTTCTCTCTCGGCTCTCGACTGCCATTAGCTTGAGATATAGTGAATCGGTAGGCAAGGCAAGGGTTGGTGCCACAGGATCTGTCCAGTTGGATTCATCATCAGTCATCTCAAAATCACAAACCTGGTGGATGTCTAGCTCTTCCTCTGTCAATTGCGCTGCTTCACTGGATCTCTCTGAGCATTCTAATTCTCTAGCTCTGGTCTCCTCGATCGTCTCTATTTGTATGGTTTCGCCCTCCACGCGAAAGCATACCTTCCCGCAATCATGGTCGGTCACCGCCTTGGCTGTGGCCAAAAATGGGCGTCCAAGTATGATGGGGGCATCAGTTACCGACTCAGGGATCTCCATGTCCAACACAACGAAGTCCACGGGGAATTTCAGGCCCTGAATGGTAACGACCACGTCTTTCAATAACCCCTTCGGCCTCTTTAGCGATCTATCCGTAAACTGAAGGACTGTTCTGCTTCGAAGAAGAGGGCCAAACTCGAATTGCTTGAGTAAGGTTGCCGGAAGGAGGTTAATTGAAGAGCCGCTGTCTAATAGAGTACGATCAAAATGCTGCTCCTGAATCTCGCATCTGACATAGGGAGCTCCTGCGTCTGGTCGCTTGGCTGGCAGCTTGTTCTGGATTGTGCAGCATGTGTCATGAGTGAGCATATGGATTTGATCGATGTGCCTCTTCTTCCTTCGGACAGTAGTTGTCTCTTTCAAGTTCTTTTTGAAGAAGGGGATATGCTCAATTGCTTCTCGTAGAGTCAGCTGAATGTGAAATCTGTCAATCATTTGATTGTCGAACTCTACCTGCTGGTTCTTTTTTGGATTTTCTTTTTTATTCCCCTTCGCTCGGCGGAGTGCCTCAGGGAAGGGGATTGTAGGGGCCTCCTCAGATGGAGGACTAGGAATCGGTCCCTGTGTTTGTGAAGAAGGAGAATCCATACAATAATCATCATTCACCACATATGGATCCACAATTTGAAAAGAAACCTTTCCTTTATTCATATTTTTGTTTTTCTTTTTGTTCCCACAGTCCTTGGGTACAAAATGTGGCAACATCACATATGGTGGTTCAACAGAAGTGGATGTGGTGGCCTCAACACCACCACTAGCACCGGTCTTCACGGTATCAGCATCGCGCTCTGGTTCATCATCCAAAATGGTGGCATCAGCACCACTGTCTACAACTGGTATCACGACGGCATCAACACCTTCGTCCTGGACTCCATCATGGGTGGCATCAGTACCACCGTCAACATCATCATGAGCGGCATCAGCACCGCTCCTCTGCTCTTCTGGCGCTCCTGATCCTGCATCTGGTTGTCGCTCAGAAGAGGCGCCGCCGGCTGGCATCCTACCGCTCCTAGTAGTAACAAAATCAGCATCATGGTAGGAATAAGACATGTCACTCAAATAATCACTAGGAGAGGTATCCTCTGTTAACTCTACCTGCTCAAGCTTTCTTTTCAGATTGTTCGGGTTAGGTTCAATCTGAGCGGGTATGGCAGCTTTCCCTTTTATAATCTCCCTCATCTCCTGCCGGAATTCATCCATTTCTTGCCTGAAGGATGCTCGCTGTTCGGAGAGCAAGCGGGCAAGATCATCAAGGGCTGGGTTCTCAAAGGCAGGACCCTGAGAACCGGATGGCTGTCCCTGCTGGAAATGGGGTTGTTGTTGCTGTTGTGGCTGATACTGGGGGGAAGGATGGTGATAGGAGTGCTGAGGCTGCTGTCGCTGCCTCCACTGCTGTCCCTGATAGGAGGGACGAGGACCACTCTGGTATTGTTGTTGATTGGCATACTGGGGCTGCTGGTGTTGCTGTTGTGGCTGGCTGTTCTGCTGTCCTTGGGCAGGGTTCTGCTGCTGGGATGAGGAGCCATTGTTGCCCCAACGGAATCCGGGATGATCACGACGAATCCCGGGCTGAGGGTACCGGTCATATCAAATCCCATTGACTTCCATCAATGGTTCCTGCTCAAAGTAGGGTGGAGGAAGAACTGCCAGTGGCTGCTCCGGCTGATAAACCACCATCTGAGTCTCCTGAGACGGCGGTCGCTCTGGATGGTACTGTAGCAGTGGGACCGGCTCTGCCTGATCATGGTTCACCTGGCGATATGAGGTAGAGGCCTGGCTGGAACTACTACTGCTGGAGTCAGCCCGTGACCTGGGAGGCTGATGGGAATGAGCTTGTGCCTCCTGAATGCATAAGATTTGAGTCTTCAGGTCACTCTTGGTTTTGGTGAGAAGGTACATCTGGGCAAGACCTTGGTTCTGCTTCTTCTCTAGGATCTCCATGCGGTCCAACTTTTCACTGATGATTCCCATGTCGGCTGCGGCTGATTCAGCTTGGGCTGCGGCTACCGACGGTGTGTTGGGACCGGCATCGATGCGGGCGATCCTATGGAATGATCCTGCTCCTTGCGGAGGCTTTTGTTGTGTGTAGACTCTGGCCTGGGTCATCACGGTTGAATTCTCTGCCATGCCTTCATAGATGGCCCAGACGTCATCTTCACCTTGGAAAAGTATGATCCACCACAAGAGGCGTTGACAAGCCCCTGCAGCTCCGGTGTCAGTCCACAGAAGAAACTCTGCACGAGATTGGGCTTGGAAATGTCATGATGTGGACACCGGTCGATGAGCTCTCTGAATCGATCCCAGGCTTCATGGAACTGTTCAATCGGGATCATGACAAAATTACTGATCATAACTCTAGCTGCATTGGTCCGGCCGAGAGGATAGTATTTCTTCAAAAATGCGGTCCGGAGATCTGCCCAAGTGTCAATGAATTGCCCTAGATGCTTGAGCCAATATGCGGCTCTATCAACCAAAGAGAATGGAAAGGCAATCATCTTGATCGTGTCCTCAGTCATCAACCGATCATGGATGGTGTTGCATATCATCTCGAATTCTTGGAGGTGGAGGTGCGGCTCTTCGGTTGGCAGCCCGTGGAACTTGGGTAGAAGCTGGATAGTGTGGGGCCGAAGCTCGAAATCTCCATGGATAGGCGGGAGTCTGATCCAACGGTGAGTGAGGGATGCGGCTGGATTGTGCAATTCCCTCATGATGGTCTGTGGCGGTCTCTCAGCGTCTGGATCGGCTCCTCCTGCATCGGGTCCTCCTCCTCCTCCACCGCCACCGCCCCCAGGTCGGTTCTCTCTCATCTGTGCTATTTCTCTCATCAGATCACCCATGAATGTTCCTTGGTCACGGATCTGTCTCTGCATTGTCTCCAGGGACGCTAACAACGAGTTGTTGATGGCCACCTGATCAATTATGAATGGAGGGTGATCATGGTCATCTGGGTGCTCGCCTCTGTCTGCCATCACTGGATTTTCTGAAAACGCAAAAGAGGCCATCTCAGGTGCTGTCGAATGAGCTGAACTCTGTGATGCACTGAATTCTGAAACAATTGGACTGAGAGAAGGAGAATGGGAAGGGTGGATGTGAACTCAGGCTCGGAGAGCGGACTCTCCGAGGTATTCCTAGATGAATGAGGAGGAGTGCTGGATAGCGGTGCCGACAGAGTCGGCCTAAGAGATCTCCGTCCCATCATCTTGATTATTAGGGAAGAGCAGAGGGAATGTAGAAGAAGAAGAAGAGTGAAATGAGATGCAACAAAATTGCGCACGATTGTGCGGTGTTTTTGATCTTGACCTAAATAAATCTAGCAACCAAACACAAAGCAGGGGTGAGTTCACCAACTCAACACGTGATGCCGTGAAGGTTCGGCTTTTATCTTGTCAATTTTAGCTTGATTCAGGAATTTATCTTGTCACGAGTCCTTAGAACGCTACGCCTATAGGAGAGAGAGTACTGCCGGAAGAGTATCCCGTACTTGTCCTCCTCCTGTGTAACCTGTAGATTGCACTTTTTGAGGTCCTTGTAACCCTTCTTGGATCCCTACTCAGCCAAAGAATAAGAGAGGAAGCCAATAGGCGAAACCGATACTTCGGAACTCGCTTGCAACGGAATCACCCGTCAGCGTGCAAGAACCTACTCGGACGCGAGACGATGAGACAGACACCCCCGTGAAGGCGTGGCCTAGGCTCGATACTTCGGACAAGGTCGATGCTCTGCACATTAGAGAGTCACCAATGTTGACCAAGCCCTACTCGTCCACGTACGATAGAAGCGCCAATACTTCGGAAATCCAGGCGATACACAAGGCAGCCACAAGCTGGGTTTTTGGCTCTAATCCTTACGAAGCGCTCACCTCACTTGGAAGGAGACCTTCCCATGCAACCTGAATACAAGTGAGGGTATTACTCTCCCCAAGCAATGAATCTAATTACCGATTTTATTTTTGGTCAAGTTTTCTTAGCAGTCCCTTTTTTAATTTTTTTTGGTGTTATCGTTTCTTTTGAGTAGATTCAAACAAGCGCCTAATGATTTTTGTATTTTCTTGATCTACTTTGTCCAAAAACAGAGGGAGAGTAGAGTCGGAAAAGCCGTGCAAGTCGACACAAAGATGGAAATCTCACCTTTGTGCCTAAATGATGGATGCAAAGTAAGAAGACTTACAGCGAATCCCAGCTCTCTCTATGCGGGATGCAAAGCAGATTTTTATAAACCTAGTCTATATGCCGATATGCAATGCGGAAATCGTCCTAAGATAGGCAACTGCTAGCGTGAAGAACCACAAGTCAACCTCCTATCGTCGATCCTAAGAGTCCGGTCTAGACCCTCCCCTCCTCTTCTCGACACATCAAGTTCAGGAGTAGCGCTTGATGGAGAGGGCTCGCGGCGCGGCGGATCTAAGAAAGGGGGCTAACTGTTTAATTTTTAACTAAGTCCAAATACGAGCTATAGGTACATGCAGGGGATATTAGTGTGTTTGGACTAATTTAATCGATCAAGCATGCCTAGATCTAAGGGCTCAATCCACAAAGAAAGTGAAAATGAAATCAAAACCGGCAAATGACAGCGGCAAAACACGATAAAAACCGCGGTGAGCCCCCGGGTGAACAAACACCCGGAAATTAGGCCCGGTAGTGTCCAAGAGTCCAAGTGTACCTGTATTATTACAAATTAAGAAGTCACTCTCTCACAAAAATAAAGTGCAAGCTAAACTAATCACTCTCTCACTCCTCCTGCTCTCTCCTGCCGGCTTGGCTAAAGAATAGCCGGCCCCGCTTCCCAAGGATGCTCCGGGTCACCTAAGCGATCCGCCTCGCTCCGCGGTCCCTCGCAAGAAGATAAGAAAGGAAATGGTCAGATAGCTCAACAAGATATATCAAAACTGTAAGAGATAGAAAGTAAAGCTATGGTAGACAAGCAACACAATCAAACAAAATGTGAACTACTCGCTGTTGCTCCCCGGCAACGGCGCCATTTGATAATCACACTTTATCGAGGGTCTAAATACGTCGCTGTGGCGACCCACAATAAAATGTAATTAATAAACAATGAACCCACAATCAAGTATCAAACAATGAAAAACAAGTGTGGAGTCAAATTTATTTTTAACTCTGCACAAATGGTGTATAGTGACAAGTATGCAGAGAGTTCGAACACAAGGAGCAAGCAGGGTAATTCAAACAAATGTGCGTGAGTGAATGTGTGTGATGTCTACACTAAGCAAGCAAGCAAAGATGTTTTTGTGGGTTTTTAATTTTTAATTTTTTTATTTTTAATTTTGTATTTTGATTTTTTTTAATTTTCTGATTTTTATATTTTATATTTTATAATTTTTTGTTTCTTTTTTTTAAGATTGGAAAGTAAAGACAATGTAACAAAAGACAAGATAAAATATTTATAAAAATATGCAAAAATATCCAAAAAAATTCAGAAATAAAGTATTTTTTGTATTTTTAGGATTTTTTATTGTTTTTGTGATTTTTGGGGATTTTCAAATGTTTTTGGTATTTTTAAATACTGAAATGAGAGAAAAACAGTGGAAAATGTGCTGGCTGTGAGTAAAATGGGATTTAAAATGGCAACCAGTACTCAAAATTTTTCACACTAATTTTCAAATAAAGCTACTGAAATATACAACAAACAGGAGCTGAGTTTGTATTTTTTGAGTTTTCCTTGATTTTTTAGATTTTTTTGAAGTTTTTGAGTCTTTTCGAATTTTTAAGGTTTTTCTTTTGAAATTTTTAGTGGTTTTTGGATTGACACTAAAATAGGATAAAATAGGCACTAGGTAATTTTTTTGGAATTTTTTGAAGTGTTTTAATATTTTTTGGCGTTTTCTAAGCTAGACAGTGCACAAAAAGCATGTTTTTGATTTTTAATAAATGTGAAAATAAAATAAACTCAAAAACTAAAGTGATAGCGTCAAAGTACAAGTTAACAGGAGCTAAACCCTATTTTTGTGGAATTTTTGGACTTAAAATGATAGGTTAAATAATTAGAACAAGCATCCAATCATTAACAGGCCTGGCAGGGGTATATATGCAATTTCTCAAACATCCAGGAGCGTTCATGCGAAAGTTCCACAAAAGTTTATACTAAAACTTGCATTTACTGGACTAAAAACCAATTACAGAACCCGCAAGGGTGGCCTCGCAAAATTTCCAACCCCGCGCGTGACTAGCACGCGCCTGGTTGGGACTTAAAGGCGATATTCAAAACAAACAGGGGGTTCGATACAAAATATCCAAAGTTTTACACTGTGATACAATATTTTTGGACTGAAATGAAATACCCAAACCTCAAGGGGTGTCCTTGCAAAATGCCCACCCCCTCACGTGCACAGGCACGTGAGGTGACGTGGCGAAGGATCTAAGTGCAAATAAAATAAAGGCGAGGGTTCACATGCAAATATTACAAAATTTTAACACTTCAGACGAAAGTTTAAATATTGAAACTTAAATACAAAAAGGCACGAGGGGTAAGTTGCAAAATACCCTCTTGTGCGCGATCCAACGGCGGATGATGGGTCACTTAGATACGTGGCGCGTTGTGGACGGCCGATGACGCTTCGCGGATGAGCGGCGACGATCAGATCTCCAACGATGATCAACGGTCGAAGTTGGTGGAGATCCAACGGTAGCTGCTCGATCTGGGACTCCTCCTCGATCCAACGGCTGAGAGGTTGGTTGCAAGAACCGGGAAGTACGCCGGCGAAGGCGAGCTTCTCCGTCCTCGATCTCCTTCCTCCGGCGACGATAGATCCTCAAAATAGACAAGGAGCGTCCTGGGATCGTCTTCTATCTCCTGGAGGCGTCAAAAAGCCACGGGGATGCCCGTGGTGCTCTCGAGCAGCGGGCGGAGCTGGGGGGGCTGCGTCTGCTCCGGCGAGCTCCAAAACTCGCCTCGAGGCGCTTTCAAGTTGGCTTTGACCTGCAAAAAGAGTCAAAGGGTCCAGGGAAAACTGCCTGGACCCTTGGATGGTCGTGGGGATGCGTGAAGCGAGATGGTGGCTAACGGCCGGAGGTGCGCTCCGGCCAAGTGGATGAATCGAGCGAATCAGATGAAGGAACTCCGATTTTTTTGGGGGTTTTAGATCCTAATACTAACAGGAATGAAATGCACGAAAAAAAATGAGAAGGGAATGGCCCTCAATGGCCAGAGCCAGAGGGAGAAGCAAACCTCGACGCCGGAGGTTGGCGGAGGTGGTGGAGGCACCCTCGACCTCGTTCGCCTTGGCTACGGAGCGCGCGGTGGAGCTGTCACCTCCAGCAATGCTCGGAGCACCAGAGAGGCGGAGAGGGGTGGACCAAGGGGACACAACCCGAGGATGGAAGTGGAGGTTTTGTATTTGAAGAGGTTTGGATGCGTGACTTCGAGAAGAAGTCACGGGTGGGCGAGGAAGATCTGAGCAGATCTAAGAGGTCGGCGATGGAGATGGATGTACAGTGCACAACTTCCATGAAGGAAGCGGCGGCAAAGGACAAAGGGCGTGGCCTCGAAAAAAGGGCGAAATAGGGGGAAAAACGAGGCGCGCGGAGCTCAAGGGGGTGAAGGACAGACTGTTGACCCGCCGGTCAACAGTCGGAGGCTCCTGGTTGGTCCACGTGGACCAACCAGGGAAAAGATAGAGAAATTATTTTAATAGAAAACAGTCGAATTAATTTTTGGTTGTTAAATAAAAAATGTTTATTTTTTATGTAGTATTTTATTCCGATTTTTAATTATTTTTATGAAGTATATTTTTATAAGTTTACTTTTAGCCTTATATAGGTATATTACCTATGTATTTTAGTATTTTATTTTTATTCTGTGTCTTTTAATTCTATTATTTTTATTTATTATTATATAAAATTGTAAAATACTTTTATATACGTAAATATATTTTTAGTTTATTTTTCTGATTTATTTTGTATAATTAATAAATTATAAACAGGTATGTATAGGTATGTACATAGGTATTGTATCTATGTTTTATGTATATAAGTATTTTTTATTTTGATTTGATTTTTTATTTACATTTTTATTCTGATTTTAATATCCATAATTATTATAAGTAATATTTACAAAATTATAAAAATATAAAAATACAAAAATAATGATTAAAGAATAAATTGAATATTTTAATTAGTACAACTATACAAGGTGGGTCCAAAACTCAACTTTCAAACCGTAGCTCCGTCAAATGCGAAACCACCGCCATTAAATAGCTTATTTTCCTCTATATACAATTAAAGGTGAGTATGCTGCATTTGGAGTTTTCCTTTATGAGATACGGGTCTGGGAATTTGGCATTCTGGATTTTTATTTAGACCATAACTTTTTATCTGTACATTATTTTTCAGTGAAATCAATTTTGTATTTTTCTATATTAAATTATCTACAACTTTCATGTACAAAGTTTCTTTATTTGATGTATAAAAAGTGGAACCAAAAATAGGTCCCAAAATGAATAAAGAATGAATAGAATGTATAGGTATTTTATCTGTATTTTGACCTTATCTCCCCCTACTTTATTCCTTGTCGACCTATTCATCAAGATGCCTAGGTCTCGGGGTTTTGTGTCATAAAATATTTACAATATTTTATTCTTTTTCTTTTCTTTATTTATTCTATAATTTTGGCTTTAATTACAGTATTTTATACACTAATATAATGCACATGCCTGAATGCTAAGATGATGATTTTAATGCTATTTACAGGCATTTGTTAGGGTTTTTGGTGCCAAAATGATAGAATAAAGATGATGAAATGTGGATTCATCAATCCCCCGCCTCTGCGACCCCTCCCCCTCACGTCAACACCACCCACCCAAGCCCCGCGTCAACGACCTGCACCGCTCCTCTGCACCCCCACCCCTGCCCCCGCCCACCCAGGTTCCAACATGACCAAGCACCCCCCCTGCACTGCTCCTCTGCACCCTGCAGGCCTGCCGCAACCCTCTACTCGCAGCTTGCCACCATCGTTCTGCACCTGCCACTGCCCTTCATTACCTCCCTTCCGACCACGTGCAGGCGCGTCAACCAAATTTTAGAGGCACGATGATGCAGGAGTTGGATGTAGAGAAAGAGATATGCTACTTATTTTTTTATTTAGATTAAATTTCAGCCATTAGATTGTTCATTGGTTAGATTAACTCAATCATCTGGTTGAGTTACCGAAGTAAAGTAACGCAAGGTTATAGGTATAAGATGGCACACTTATTCAGGATCCGGAGCGTGATTCGCGATTATGCAGGGTTATGAATGTTATTGCGAAATTACTCAGGATTATGGTTGTAAATATCCCTAATATGATGTAGTTACGTTCATATAATGTAATTTTTTTATGGAAATTCATATTTGCACTATAAGGTTGATGCTTGCATTTAGATTTTGATAGCAAAAGAACTCATTAATTAGTGACATTGAAATGGATGAAATTAATTTGAACTGAGTTGATCTAGAAGAAAATTTACCTACTATATAGAGACAGAGAGAGAAAAAGAGAGGCCATACAACCTACTCTAAATTCTAAATATAAAAATAGGTAAGGGAAAACATTCGAGAGGGGAAAAATATCCGTGTGTTTAGTGGAGAAAAAAAAGAATCAGTAAGCACCACGGGGAATGAATTTTGAGAGGGAGGGAAAGAAGGAGGTGGCTCCACGTGACAGATTGTAGGAGAAAGCTGGAGAAACCCAACTTTTGGTTAGTACTAGTCTAATTACCTGCGCGTTGTAGCAGAATTGTAGTTATTTGAAGATTTTAATATTGTTTTTACTGAGAATAATGGTTCATGGAAGTTCTCATGCAGTCATAGCTAATTCAGAGCCTTTATATATGATTGAATTATATGCACCTAATTCATGTAATTACAATTGTGCTAAGTTAGATTAATTTTAGAAAATATAGTGGATGAAAAAATGGAGAATATATATATATATATATATATATAAGAGAGAAGAGAAAATGAAAGTATGATAAAGATACCAAGGGAGGTAATAGTTATATTATATATGTTGTATCAAAGAATTATCATATTATTATGAAACATATTTATTTACATGAACTTGTATCAATTATTTTTTTACTTTGTAATGATTTAGTTAGAATATTGTGATTTAATAAAAATATTACTTATAAAAGTTTAAAATATTCATAATTGATGGAATACAAATAGAGTTTAACGGGACTGTCCCCACGTTGTATTATGACGATTTTTTTTGGAAAATATTGTCATTTATTTTCATCACTATATCCTTCTAATATGTCATTCCAATTTCATCAGAAATAGAGATTCCCATACCCTCCATCTACAACAGGTAATTTTAACGATCTTAGATTTGTTGTAATCGACATGTTCTAGATGGAAGGCATATGAGTTTTTATTTTTGATGAAATTGGAATGACATATTAGAGGGATATAGTGATGAAAATACATGACCGTATTTTTCGAAAAATAAAAAATTGCTAAAATACTGCATGTTGGAAGCCAAAGGGGCATGTCCATTAAACTCATACAAATAAGTGAAATATTTAGCAACATAAAATTATAAAAATAGAGGAATGTAGATATTCATTATTCATACGATTATTAGTCCCTTTTATTTTTGCAATATATCTATAGGTTTTGGATTCTTATAGAATGTAAGGTATTTTTTTAAATAATTGGTGAAATAATGATAGCTTGTAACTTTATACAAAATAAATCATTTTTTTTAAAATGAAGAGGATGAAAAGATGCAGAGAAAAAAGTGAAAGAGAGAAAATCAGAGGGAGACATGGGAAATAATACATTAACATAGTTCATAAATATTGGGATATATTGTGGAGGGACATGAGAGAGAACGGGGAGATATCGAAAGACTCGGAGGGAGGCAAGGAGAGCGTTGGAGTTTGGAGAGATGCAGAAGAAAATGCAGAATGAGAGAGCCACGTTGTAGAGATATAGGAATTTCTGGTAGAACCCCAATTAGAGAGAGAAGGAGAGAGGGAGGGAGGTGGGAAGAAGCGGTGATCGACTAGAAAGGGAGGAGCAACAGGAGTGTGCCACGTGTTAGTTGTAGGATGAAGGATGGAAAAAACCCACTAATAGTGTGGGTTATAGATATGATGTCCTCTTCTCGTTACTTTTTGAGTTTCAATGTAGATTTTGATCAAATCATAATTTTCTTATGGTTTACATGTAGTTGCAAGTATGAGGGAAAAGGAAACACACCTAAGGTAAGAGATTTAACATGAGGTCTTCAAGTGACTAAGAGACCATCATAGGATGTCTGCTCGTGATAGGGAAATAGTCCATCTCCTTACTTTTATACTTGATTTTTATTTGATTTTAAGTTATATTTTATATTTTATTTTAATTTATTATTTTTATATGATTTTTATTTTATTTTTAGTATTTATAAAGGGTTTTAAGGTATATATAGTTTTGTATGGTTTTTGAATTGTATAAGTGACAAATTATAGATAAAGAGGGGGTAATAAAAAATGTGTCATTATATATTTAAGATTTTTTGTGATATTTTTATATTTTTAGACATTTTTATTTGATTTTATATAAATCTAGTTTAGGGGGATATATCTTGAATTGTTGAGACTTTCTAGAGCTTTGTCATACTTATTTTTTGTGATTTTGTAATTATGTTTTGTCATAGTTTTTTTTATGAATTTCTAAAAAAGATAAAGCTTATTGCAGATTTTGTAGATATTCTAGGAGCCAACAAATTCAAATTTTGGCTAATCCTAGATCGATTAAATTGTCCACAAATGAACTTTGAAATAAAACATGTAAGATATGATAAATAAAAAATGAAAAAAAAAACTAAATAGTAAAAAAACTAGAAAAATTACATAAATTAAGTTATTTCATACAAACCCACCATATATTTTTGATACAAAATTGATAAGATATGAAATGTTCAAGTTATAGGGACTAGAAAGCACAACAATGTATAAAAGATAACTTTTAGGCCTCCCAGAGGGGGGGTCTATGTGCAATAATTAAAACCAACCTTGGTCAAATACCTATGCATGGGAGGAATTAAATTTAATAAAAATAAAAAATAGTACTTAGGTACCTACTAAGGACCCTAAAATTGCACCTAAAAGTCTCAAGGGCAGGCCTGTAACTTTTCTATTGTTTCACCAAATTGTAAAATGAACAAATGGCGAGACGTGGTGGACATCTGTACACTTGTTATATTACAACAGAGGATCCTTGTTGGGCATCTTCCATGTTAGTCCTTCAACTGTGCATGGAGGCGCTCGAGCAGAGCTGGAGTGCGCTGACGATGGCTCCACCACTTGCTTTCCAATGTTGGAGACCTCAGATCTTCACGGAAAAGGTAACAGATTCATCATCAAATCCTCGAGGTAGAGCCAAGACCTCCAACAACTCATGACTATTGTATGAATCTATACAGTAATTAGTAAATCTAACAGAAGGTTGATCAGAAAATGATAATACTTTTGGGGCTTTATATTCTAAGAATGTATACATCAATTAGTAAAATCAAGACGCAATATGAAAATGAGGGAAGTTAGAGTTCTGGATTCCTTAATTTTGGAAGGAAATCAAAGAATATTGGGAAATGGTCTCAGATGTAGCTCAATTGATGTCCCCTCATGCAATAGGATCTCTGAATTCATTGGTGGTTTGAAGGTGGAAAATGAAGAAGATTGGGAAATAGTGGATACACGTCTCAACGTCCAAATACTCAAAAAATAAAAAAATTAATAGACTTAACATCAAATTTAAAAAGTATAAAATATGAAAGGCAATTTTTTCCAGCATCTGAATCATAGAGACATTCTCTAAGATAATGGACTCTCTCACTAGATTGTAGCAGTCCATGAATTAAAACGACGGTCATTGTAACAATTGCATCATATCATAGAAACATTCTCCAAGGATTACAAGAAGTATGGATAGATGTACTTCTAGTATTTCAGCTTGTTACGGCAGTGACAATCGTCCAACTATTTGGATTTCTATATATGTAGAATTTGTAGAAAAGTTGTCAATTCTTTGACCTTCCTTCTTCTTGTAAGTGGGACCCATGCTTCAACTGCATTTCCTTTTGGTTTTATGCAACTATTGCATAGACGTAGGATCTCTTCAATTGTTTATAGCTTGGAGGGAATTCATCCACCTTTAAAGTTTTAGACCCACATCTGAATTCCTACATCCGTGTCTAAGAGTGACAAGTTTAGGTCTCTAGAGTCAAAGAAGATCCTCTGTTGTAATACAGCAGACGTTGTAATGCAGGGATCCGTCCGATGAGGATTAGAAGACCCTTATCGTGGGTCGACCATCTCCATCCCCCTATGAGGGTCACCTGATCCCCATCGGAAGGATCCTTGTGTTACATCATTTGTTGTATTACAACAGAGGATCTGTTTCCCTCCAGAGTTGAGCTAACAAAGGAGATGCCAACAACAAGGCTCCATCCATGAGTTTTCTTCCATATCACATGGAGACTATCCACACTCATGCTCAAGAAATGCGCCTACCTGCTGCTGTTATAGGCAAACATCGAGGTTTAGCCAACCTCACCTCGGAAGGGTCCAATCTTTTCGAACCATCTTCTCCAGGTACTCTTCCCTATTTATGCTTCTTCTTCTTCTAGTATACTAAGATCGATTCTACTCTTTTCAACTATGTTTATCTTCTCTTCTCTAACTTCCTAGTTCTGATCGAAGTTGATTTCTATGGCATGAGTGGCTATAAAACGATCTTTGTTTGTTAGGAATAGATTCCTCGTATAAATTGAATTGGAGAAAAATAACCAAAGTTGATAGGCAGATTCTGCACGATATATCAACTACGAGAAAGTATCTTAACCACAGAAAAATCAACCATAGATGCATTGAGAATTTTTAACGTGAAAAATCCTCAATGTGAGGGGAAAAATCATGGGGTTGATCGCAACCCAAAACCAAACACTATAATCAAAGTAATGTCCCATGAGGGACTTACAAAAGGTTGGCCCCCAATATGGTGCTATAAATCACCAAACAATAGATAATAATAGAGAGGATAAATATCACCTAATGGTAAATCCGTCGCCAAACTGTAGGGAAGAATGTTAAAGAAGAACTACTCCAAAGGTTACTTCCTCCAAACTCTGCGGCAACCACGAACTTTTTTCTTCTTCCTCTCTCTTATTTCTTTCTTGTGCTAGGAGAGCTTGTGTTGGGATGATCATGGTATGCACTCCATACCCCCTATTTATACTCCATGGAGATGAGCAAATAAGGAAACATGAACTCCTACTTCCAATAGTATTAGGAAAAGATGACTTCTAATCTTAAAAGGTAATTGATCTTTCCTTTTCCAAATAGTACTATCAATGTCCTATATATATGGACTAGGTTCCCACAAGGAGGGGAACCCATCCAACAAATCTCTCCCTCACCGGTGATGTGGAAACTACTCCAAACCTGTAATGGAGCAACATCTCTCAAACTTTCCAAGCGACAAAGTCTTTGTCATCATATCGGCATCATTGTCATCTGTGTGGATCTTATCAAGTACAAGCTACTTTGATTCAAACACATCACATATCCAATGATATCTGATATTGATGTGCTTTGATCTTGCATGGAATGTAAAGTTCTTGCCAAGGTGAATAACACTCTGACTGTCTGAAGAGCCGTGCACTACCCTTGTTAATTTAATCAGATTAATGATTAGAATTAATGTCTTGTCATACGTTGTAGTCAGGTAAATACAGACTAATCAAAAACCACTTTTAATTAATGTTCAATTAATCACGAGCGGCAAATTTATTTTACTAGGGCAGGCCCAAGGTTGAACTCAGGGAGGCAACTATCTCCTTAGGTAAATTTTAAGCGAATTGCAGAGGTCAGATTTTCAGGAGATATTTTTGGTATTTTTCAACAATTTCTATGCAATTTAAATGAAAGACAATGCAAAATCAGGCCAGCTTACAAGTTAAATCAGAGTAGTACTCAAACTAAGTCCAAAAATTATGAAACTTGGCCCGAAAGGGAAATGCAATGAAATTAAGCTACATTATGTTTTTTGGATTTTTTTTCACTTCACGAATTTACTGTGAATTAAATATGAATGCAAGGTGATTTTTATAAAATCAATTTTAATAAATACCAAATCATAATATTTACAGATATAAAAATTATCCTAAATAGATCTAAGTATGATGAATCTAGAAAAATTGATAATCTAAAATTCTATGTGAATTGGACCTACTAAAAATCAATGAAGGAAATCAC
The DNA here is from genome assembly GCA_037367405.1 of Ottelia alismoides. NCBI lineage: Eukaryota > Viridiplantae > Streptophyta > Magnoliopsida > Alismatales > Hydrocharitaceae > Ottelia > Ottelia alismoides. The sequence continues at coordinate 666,667 of JAZKJV010004266.1, read as the reverse complement.
AATTTAATTTATTCAGGCCTCGGAATGCGTGCAAATGCAAAGATTTTTGGGCATAATGTAAATTAAATTATCCTAATTCTAATGTGAATTTTTTTATGGTTTTTGGACAATAGAGAATTTAATATGGATTCAAAAGCATCAAATGGGCAAAATATAGACAATTTCACCAATTTAATTATAATAAAATCCACTGATGTCACAAAAATTAGACAAGGGTCACATACGAAAGAGGACAAGTTGAGCTACACAATGCAATTTTTAGACTTGAAAAATGATGTCAAATAAGTACTCAAATATGCGTGCAAAGATAGGGACCAAATTACAAATATAGAAATTAAATTACTAAAAGTTAAACATATTGACATGGACTTAAATGCAATTACCTATAATGCGGGGGACATGTATGCAAAATGCCCATAAAACTCGTGTGCCTCACGTGGTGCTCCTGGTAGGGACGGAAATGTAATTTTCAAAATCTCCAGGGGCCTCGGTGCAAAATGCCCAGACCACACGTGAGAAACACGTGGGGTCCCAGGCTCGGAAGACGTCGGAGGCTTGGAGGTTGGCTTGGGGGCGCTACAGGCTCGGACTTGGCTCGGGGTAGCTTTGAAGGATATGGAGAATCCTCAAGCGCATCACGGAAGCGTGACGATCGCATCTTATGCGATCGGGGCGACTAGTCGCACTAGTCGCAAGATGTAGCAGAATTTAAAAATTTAAATCATATGATGAAATCACATGATCACAAGAACGTTTCTTGGATCGTTTCATCAAACCATAAAGTATTAGAAATACCTCTCGAAGCGTGGTTGCGATCACGAGATCTCTAAAGCAAGAGATCCTCCTGGCTCAAGTCTAATCCATGAAGACAGCACTTGCGGGCGCGATGATGAGACGCGTGATTCCTGCAATCCTTGACGAAGATCCAAGTTTTGAATCCCCTGATTTTGTCTAACGAAATCCGTCGTCTTCCTTTAGAGCAAGCAACCCCAAAGAAGATGGAGATCCTCGAGTAGTCGAAGGCGAAGGCGAGAAGGTCTCTCTCAACGCATAAGATGGACGACCACCTTAGAAAGAGAGAGTAGGCAAGAATGAGAGAGAGAAGAGTAGGCGTGTACAACTCTTGATATATTGTATCTCTATAGAGGCTAGGGTTGTCCTCTATTTATATTAGTTTGGGATCCAATGGATCTCAATCCATGGTATACATAGATCCAACGGCTAGCTTGATCTATGTATCAATCAATGGCCATGATTGTTGTTGGTCAAAAACCAACAACATTAATTTATATCAAGACCTTCTAGCTTGGATACAAAATTCATCATAGGAATTATTCCTGAACTCCTTCAAGAATAATGAGCTTTCGCCGTAGATACTTGGAGATAAGGACATGGTGACTGTATTGTTCCACGTATAGTGACTTGGATGTTGAGATCTCACCTCAAATCCAGATCTTATGGACCTCCCACAGATGCTTGATTAAATCAAGACCGCAAATCTAATCTTCTCATTGCATCTGAATCTCATTCAGACCAATGTCCAACATTTGGACCAAGATCAGATTGCTTCTCTACTGAGAGGAGTCACTAAAATCTAGACCTGTTTCATCACTCCCTCAGACTGGAAGCGTCATGGTTATACAATCGTTTATGATCACATCACCCTCATGTATTCCCAATACCTGCACATCCTGCATATTGGAAGATCCATGATCAACCAGAAGATGAAGATCAATTTTACACTGTCTTCTTCAGGGTTTGATCACCAAGTTTCTCAATCTTGGTCATTGGGAATTGGTATCAATCATATGCTTTCCCAAAGCATATATCATACCTTCAAATTCTTGTCATGCTTCCAAAGCACGACGACCATGCATGAAATTTGATCGGTCCCAATACCTCATGAGTGAGCTCATGTCTTCCGATTCATAAATGAACATGTATAATCCCTTTGAGAGATAATATTACTCATATGCCCTTACATGCACACCAGCACGCCGGTGTATAGACCTTGGTTAGGTCATCAACCTATTAGTCTGCCAAATATACACACTTAGACATATAGTAACACATATGTCTCCAGTCAGAGGACGCGTGCCTATGCTGTGACAGCATTCACCATAGGACTTAGGTTATCTCGATCTCGTTAAGTCAACCCATTGACCTAACTAATCTGACACCTCCGAATCACTATTCCCATGCAGAGGACCTGCATCAAGAGGTCGGTCAGATATCAACCTATGTGAGAAAGGATTGCCATCTCCTACTCAAGCTGGAGATCATCTCTTAATAATCATTTGACGGTGCTTGATGAGTCCTCTATCTAACTCTTTAGATATTCATCCAAACACCAGCCTCTATGATTCATTTAATGAATCAACAACTATATGATCATCAAGATGGCCATGGTACATAACCCTAATTGTACAGAGGGACCTTATAGTGCATTCATTCATTTAATTTCAGAAAGGGAGTGAAACATCAATAACTTTTATTAATAAACATATATATTTGAAATGCTTCCCACTACCCTTATTAATTCGAGTAAATTAATGTTCAAATTAATTGATATCGTTCGTTGCAGTCGGATAATGAGAGCAGATCAAAAACCGCTTTTAATTAAACGGGTTAATCTCGAGCGGCAATTTTTTTTACTTGGGCAAGACCAAGGTCGAACTCAGGGAGGCAGCTGTCTCCTTAGGCGAATTTTTAGCAAAGTCCAATGTTTGATTTTCAGGGGATAATTTTTTTGGTCTTTTTCGATTTTTTATACAAGACACATGCAAAATCAGGCCAATTTACAAGTTAAATCAGAAATATGGTCCAGTTAATTCCAAAAATTATGAAACTTGGCCAGATGATGAAATGGGAAGAAATTAGATAACCCTAATTTTTTTGGAATTTTTAGATGCACGGATAATGAAAATGCAGACTTTAGTGAAAATGACTAAACCAATTTTAATAATTAACAAACGATGATATTTTTCGGAAACAAAATTAATCCAAATAGGTCTAATTAAGAACTATCCAAATCAACTTGAATTTCGTTAAAATACTTCACGGTTGATTAATTAAAAATCGATTAAGGTTTTCACTAAATGATTTCTCTAAGACAAACTATACTGCAAATGGTGTGATTTTCGGATATGTTGTAGTATAGACTTATATCTACCAATGATGATTTTTCAGAGATTTTCGATAAGCAGATAATACGCAATCAATTAATCAATCAAAATAGGAAAAATGTTGCATTTTTTACCAATTTAAATTCCATAAATATTCTACGAATCAGAAAAACACAAATAATTGCTAAAACGGTAGAACACGAGTTATGCTACAGTATGCAACATTCGGAATTGAAAATGGACAACAGAAAGATAATAAAAATGACTCACAAATGCAGGACTATGATTGCAAATAAAATATTGAGAATGAGCTGAAATAAAGAACAAGGACTTACATGCAATTACCTAAAACTTGAAATTTGTTTAAAAACTTGCAAAGTGGTGCAAGTGTCCCCTTTGCAAATGTCCAATTTGTCTTTATTATGCGCTAAAACTCCTCTGCTTTTTGGAGATGAAACGAAACAGGGGACTTCTCCCCAAGGTGGCTGCCGGAGTTGGCGGGAGGCGCACGGGGCGATGGTGGCTGGTAGCGGGCGACGGCGTGGCCTTGGAGGCGGAGGCGTGAAGGGGCGCGATAGCTGGAGGCTGTTGGCGCGGGAGTCGGCGGCCGCGTGGGGGGCGTGGGTGCTGGAGTGGAGGCGGAGACGCGCGCCCGCACCACGTGCAGCTAGGCGATTCGATGGCGCGTGGAGGAAAGGCTATGGCGGCGGCCAGGAGGAGCACGCCCGCGCTGGCGTTGGGCGGCGCGCAGGAGCGGCGTTCAGGGTGCGAGAGGCGGCTGGTGGCCTGCTGGAGGAGTGTGCCGCGCACGCAGGGGCGCGGAGTCCTGGGCTGCAAAGGAGGTGCGACTGGTGCGGCGTTCAGGGGCGGTGGCGTGGCAAGGAGATCGCGGCCGAGGGCGCGGAGTCCTGGCGATGGTGAAGGCGAGCAGTGATGCTTGGAGGTGAAAGAAGAAGAGACGTGGGGAGGGGGAGAAGAAACAGGGGAATTTCACCACCTCCCCCTGTTCCTCATGCATTTGTTTAGTTGGACGAAATGTGCGAGAAATTGGTTGATGAGATTATTTCGAAAAATTAATTAAAAATCACCGTTGCGTTCGCAACGTGTGATTTATCCGTTGAAGTGAGATTGCTTTGGCGTTTTGATGGATAGAAGATAGTGAATCGAGGAGAGAGAGAAATGGTGTGTAATGAGGAAGAAGAAGAGGGAAGAAGATGATTAGCTGGAGGTGATGGAGGTGATGCCTATGGAGGGAGAAGCAAAGCTTCTCAGGTCGTCGCTCGACGCACGGCAAGCGGAGCTCGGCTGCGGCGGAGAGCAGCAGCAACAAGGACTGAAGCCCCTGGATCTCGCCTCGAGTTCGGGTCGTCTTTGCACGACCAATGATCCTTCCACTGTCACTGGAAGGCTAAGGTTGCTAGGCCGGAGCTCGTTTGAATGGTGGATGGAGATGAATGAAGGAGGAGGGGAGAATATAAAGAGGAGGAGGAGGATGGAGAAGAGATGGAGAAGGTGGAGGGGGTGGGGTGTGGAGTGGCTGTCGATGGTTGGCTTCTCCCTTAAGTCAAGGAAGAGTGGGGGAGGAATGGGTAGAGAAGAGCCTCGGCCGTTGACGGATAACCCTCTCATCCAACACCCCAGGATGAGGAGGGAGATGGCATAAGTGGGTGAATGAGGAGGTGACACATGGCGGCTCCAGGAGTTGCCACGTGTCGCTCCGAGAAAAATCCACAACTAAATGCAAAGAAAAATCAAAAAGAAATAATAAAAGAGGTTAGATCAAAAAGTGATCAACACGAAAGTTGCTCGTCTCGACGAGATCTACAACTTTTGTGAAGGGCCGAAAATCAAAGGAAATCATCTGTACAAAATGTATTTTTGGGTGGTACCTTATAGATATAAAATACCGCATTTTATCTTTTGCATTTTTTTGTCATTTCAAATAAGAGAAATATTAAAATAAAGTTAGAGAAAATATGAAAAGAATATTTACAACTTAATCTATTTTTTTTTGGATTTTAATAATGAAGAAAATAAAAGGATAAAATACAGGGGTAAAACGGTCAATATGTACAATATACAAAAGGGGCCAAAACCCAAGTTTTGCATACGATCTCCGATTTTAATGGAATTGGTCTTGTTTCGAAGGTCTCTGAATGTATATTACTTTAAAAGTGAGTAGACCTAAATCAGACACTATATGAGAGAGATATGTGCATGTTAAGATCTAAGGTTTTCAACTGGGTTTGGGGTTTTATTGGGTAATTTTACAAGTTAATATTTTTTTGATATTTTTATTAAACAATGTTAGTAATATATACACTATGGAGTTGATTTTATTGCAATTGGAGTTAGTATAAAATATATACAAATATGTTATTTTATCTATTATACAAGTGAATATTTACAAGTAAAATTAGCATCTTATTTAATGCAAATATGAGTGCTAAAATGCAGATATTATGACTATCTCCCCTTGCTCCAGATTCCTAGTTTCCTGAAACAAATGCAACGAATTGCATACATGAACAGAAGCATCAGAATCTACAACCCAACTTCCTTCTCGTCCAACGAGAAAGCTGGTTTCAATGATGAAAGTAGATTTCATACCTGCAAGGGCTTTACCTTTGTCAGCAGACTTCAGGTATTCTTGGCAGTTACGCAGTCTTTGCCCCAGCTTCTTGCAGTGGTGACAGACATCGGTCTTCTTCAATGTCATTAATGGGGAAGCACTAGAAGATGGACCAACTCCTTGATTCTTCTTCATTCTCTTCTGGGCCGGGCCCTTCCGAGAACCTTGCTTCCGCCCGTGCTTTCCTCTCACTTGTGCAACCATTGCACTAGCAGAGGGGACATCCTTCCTCATTACGTCTTCTACAGACTTCAATGCAGCAAACAACCCAGCGTTAGTGAAATCACCTTTGCTCATGTGATAAGACACGACAAAGTTGTTGAAAGACTTAGGGAGCGACAGGAGAATGAAATCAGCCTACATATCAGAATCCATATTGGCTCCCAGGGTTTCCAATTCAGAGAGGTACTCAAACACTTTGAGTACGTGTTCTCTGACAGAGGTCCCTTCCTACATCTTGCAGCGAATATGTTCTTTCATCACATTATAGCGCTGTTTGCGGTTTATGTCACCGAACATTTCCTTCATATTCAGCATAATCTCTTGGCAATGGTTCATTTCCACATGTTGCTTCTGAAGCACATTGGATAATGAGCCAAGGATATAACACCTTGCCAGATTATGGTCTTCATCAATATTTCTCATTATATGATTTATCTTCCGGAGTCTTAGGGTTTGCTATCTTGTCCTTGGATAGCACGTACGAGACGCGCTCTGCAGATAGGACAAGATCCAAATTTCGGATCCAATCTGAATAATTTGGTCCGGTCAACTGATTGACCTCCAGGAGTCTGCTAAGTGGGTTCATGGACTTCATTTTCTGAAATTAAGAATGCACTATATTAGAATATATAAATAATTATATATTCATTTTAAAAAAATATTTGATTAAGGCATTTTAAATCAAATTTATCTTACTATGTTAACTTTGAGAGATTATTCCCTTATTGTCTTTCAAAGTAAGAGATATACTTACCGCTATATCTCAAGCAAGATCTGGGATCTTCTCTCTATCCTTATCATATCCCAATAATATGAGAACCTATGACTCGAATAAAGAGAAGCGGGAACACGTTCCGCCTTACAAGTCCAACTTGCATTTCCTAATTCGGTCTTTAACACGCGGGCCCATCACCCCTAAGATGATGTTGATCCGTTGTTAACTGAACCAACCGTCAACATGGTTAATACTCGCTATATGCAATCCAATATCGCCCCAATAATATGAGGACCCTATATTGGGGTCACTACGTATACAACCTTACTCTTTCGAGAAGCAAAGAACTCGATCCAAATAATTATATACAGGATCTGTCACTTCGGACAGGCGTCTCCTATATATAACTTTTGGCGACGAAATTCATTGCCTTGACGGGAGACCATGGATGTCGCTTATGTGATCCTCCACCTCATATTCAAATTGTAAATAATTAATTATCATGAATCATATTCACATAATTAATTCTTCCAAGGGAAATACACATCTATTCATAATAGAGTGCTTTTAATAGGATATAATTAATTTGATCACATTAAATTAATTATCAATCCAATTTTCAATCAACAAACTTGATTATTACTTAAATAGTAGGTATAATCTCAAAGTACATATTATTTTGAATTTTAATAATTAGAAAAATACACTTTGATTTCTCCGGCATTATCGAGTCCCTACCCGCTGTCATGGCCAGTACCGACGAGAGTGGGACGGACCACATACGTTGCAACCCGTTATCCCAATGCTCTCCGACTAGACACCATATCCACCTCAGGAAAGGATAATACCAGATAGATCATCATGTACTTTAAGATGCTCATCGGTTTTTCAACCGAAATTATACCATATAATATTCATCAAAACCATTTTGATAATATTATAAGGAGATATGCTAAACAAATCCCCAATCCTATTCAAGCAAGAGGGTTTTGCATGTAAAAGTTGTCCTACAACTATTGTAGGATAAACTAAAGTTTTGCATGAAAACAATGTTTGTTGATGATTTCATATCAACCAATTAATGATCAAGATCAACTATCTTATCATCTTGGCTAATGAAATGTCATTCAATGAAATAATTATCTCTTTAAATATTCCATAAATATTTATCAATAATCATCTCAGAAAATTAACAATTAATTTCATCAATATATTTGAGTGGCTATCACAAGGTTCATGATCAAGTTTGTCAATTTCCAGAAGTGACCCCCAATCACTAAAATTAACTTATCTTGATCATTTTAAATCAAAAAAATCGCAAAATCAGTTTCCTAAGATTTCCAACTTAATTTACAACAGAACCTAAGTGATATTTCACGCATTTTGAGGTGTATCAAAATAGTAATTAACTTATTAATCACGTTCAGATCTGTTGTTCCCGCAATAGCGAATACATGCTTATTCAAAAGGCCATATCTTGAGCAAATGAAATCCAAATTACATAAACTCAGATCCTATGGTTTTATTATTTAATGGGGAACAAAATACAATTGAATATTTCGTATTTAAAAAATTTAAACAGTGCCAAAAATTCCAATTAGACAGAGGTGCGAAAATTGAAATGCGATAAAACTTTCGCATCCCTTTCAAACCCAAGTCATCTTAGGTCTATGGATCGTATCCAAAATCTTTTTCGACCTAATGCTATGATACCACTTGAAGGATATGGAAAATCCTCAAACGCATCATGGAAGCGTAACGATCGCATCTTATGCGATCGGGGCGACTAGTCGCACTAGTCGCAAGATGCAACGGAATTTAGAAAATTTAAATCATATGATGAAACCACATGATCACAAGAACATTTCTTGGATCTTTTCATCAAACCACAAAGTATTGGAAATACCTCTCGAAGCGTGGTTGCGATCACGAGATCTCTAAAGCAAGAGATCCTCCTGGCTCAAGTCTGATCCACGAAGACAACACTTGCGGGCGTGATGATGAGACACGTGATTCCCGCAATCCTTGACGAAGATCCAAGCTTCGAATCCCCTTATTTCGTCCAACGAAATCCATCTTCTTCTTTTAGAGTAAGCAACCCCAGAGAAGATGGAGATCCTCGAGTAGTCGAAGGCGAAGGCGAGAAGGTCTCTCTCAACGCATAAAATGGACGACCACCTTAGAGAGAGAGAGAGTAGGCGAGAACGAGAGAGAGAGAGAAGAGTAGGTGTGTACAACTCTTGATATATTGTATCTCTAGAGAGGCTAGGGTTTCCCTCTATTTATATTAGTTTGGGATCCAATGGATCTCAATCCATGGTATACATAAATCCAACGGCTAGCTTGATCTATGTATCAATCAACGGCCATGATTGTTGTTGGTCAAAAACCAAAAACATTAATTTATATCAAATTAAATATATGTTGCATTATCATCAACACAATTTAATTTAACATAAATCAATTATTAAGAGATAACAAGATAACGAAAGAGAGGATAATTAATCACCCCCCCCCCAAATTGGGGGCGGCACCTATAGGTGACGTCACCTATTTTTGTGGTGATTATTTCCTCTTTATTTTATCCTATTATCCCTTAATTAAATTGCAAGAACTCTTATTGTAAAAATATCCACCAAATTAATTCCAAATTAATTTGTGAATATTTCAATCATGCCATTGAAAAATATGTGAATCATATTCATAATCCAAACTAATTTGTAAACTACATTTCCAATTAATTAATTAATTAATGTGAATCCAATCCACATTAACAATTAACAAATGCTATTTTACAAAGTTTCTCTCTCTCTGATATATTATAAATCACATTATAATATACACAGATATTATGGATAGTACTATCCACGATTTGCTTTTCCTTGACAATTAAATCTCCTTGAATTAACTTGGATAATTATTCTCATAATATGAATCTTATTCATATTATACTTGATAATTAAATCTCATTTAATCATCAAGACCTTCTTTCTTGGATACAAAATTCATCATAGGAATTATTCCTGAACTCCTTCAAGAATAATGTGCTTTCTCCGTAGATACTTGGAGATAAGGACAGGGCGATTGTATTGTTTCACGTATAGTGACTTGGATGTTGAGATCTCATCTCAAATCCAGATCTTACGGACCTCCCACAGATACTTGATTAAATCAAGACCGCAAATCTAATATTCTCATTGCATCTGAATCTCATTCAGACCAATGTCCAACATTTGGACCAAGATCAGATTGCTTCTCTACTTAGAGGAGTCACTAAAATCCAGACCTATTTCATCACTCCCTCAGACTGGAAGCGTCATGGTTATACAATCGTTTATGATCACATCACCCTAAGGTATTCCCAATACATGCACATCCTACATACTGGAAGATCCATGATCAACCTGAAGATGAAGATCAGTTTTACACTATCTTCTTCAGTGTTTGATCACCAAGTTTCTCGATCTTGGTCATTGAGAATTGGTATCAATCATATGCTTTCCCAAAGCATATATCATAACTTCAAATTCTTGTCATGCTTCCAAAGCATGACGACCATGCATGGAATTTGATCAGTCCAATACCTCATGAGTGAGCTCATGTCTTCCGGTTCATAAGTGAACCTGTATGATCCCTTTGAGAGATCGTATTACTCATATGCCCTTATATGCAAACCAGCGCACATGTGCATAGACCTTGGTTAGGTCATCAACCTATTGGTCTGCCAAATGTACACACTCAGACATATAGTAACACATCTGTCTCCAGTCAGAGGATATGTGCCTATGATGTGACAGTATTCAACATAGGACTTAGGTTATCTCGATCTCGCTATGTCAACCCTTTGACCTAACTAATCTGACACCTCCGAATCACTATTCCCGTGCAGAGGACCTGCATCAAGAGGTCGATCAGATATCATCCTATGTGAGAAAGGATTGCCATCTCTTACTCAGGCTGGAGATCATCTCTTAATAATCATTTGACGGTGCTTGATGAGTCCTCTATCTAACTCTTTAGATATTCATTTAAACACCAACCTCTATGATTCATTTAATGAATCAACATCTATATGATAATTAAGATGGCCATGGTACATAGCCCTAATTGTACAGAGGGACCTTATAGTGCATTCATTCATTTAATTTCAGAAAGGGAGTGAAACATCAAGAATTTTTATTGATAAACATATATATTACAATAACATTTATTGTAAGAATGGTTCGCCCGTGGCTCACATGTCCAACAAGCTTCGGGGCTCCGAGCCTAATGGTCAGGGAGGAGGCTCAGAGGAGGCGACGTGGCATCGTTGCACCGTTAGATGGACGAGATCTAACGGTTGTTGATGGCTGATACGTGGAGCACCTGGATCCGTTAGATCGAGTGAAGATCCAACGGTCAGGAAGACGGCTCCTGAGATGAAGGCGTGGACGATCGAGGGCCGTTGGATCCAGACGAATCCAACGGCATCTGGAGCTCAGGTAAAAGGCGACGTAGCGAGATGCGGAGCAAGGGATCCTCCTGTTCTGACGGCAACGGGTGAAAGGCAATGTGGCTCGCTCAGATCCGTCCGATCAAAGGGATCGGATGGCTACTGAGCTTCGTGCCCAAACGGTTCGCCGCCCCCTGCAGCGGAGGTGGCTGTGCTCCGACAAAGCCCTCCTGGCTCCGCCTCCTCCTCGTATCGTCGATGAAGGGTGTTGGAGACTCCTAAGCAGTTGGGGAGGGTCGTGGAGGCCTCAGGTAGCCACCGGAGATCTCAAGAGCGGCTGGGGGGATCTAGAAGCCGACGACGATGAAGCTCGAAGATGCTCCGACGAAGCATCTGGCCAATCAAGAAGAATGTACCTGCAGGATTAGCTCGAATAGCTGAGGCATGCAAAGTGATCGTAGGGTGAAGGCGAGTGTGGAGGGAGGCCTGGAGTGGCGTGAAGATGGTCCGGTGGTGCTCCTCCGCTACGGTGGCAGAGCTCTCGTCGGAGTGAAGTACGGTGCGTCGTCGAAGAATATGGAAGGGCTCGTGAATATCAGATCTCCATGTCGGAGCTCAGTGGATTATCAGGTGAATGTGAGATCGATCATGGGAGGCGAATAAATTACGAGAAAAAGAAAGAAAATGAAGAAGAAGATCGGAGGGAAGATGGAGGTATCTACCTGGGGAATGGAGCTCGGATCTGAGCTCCTCGTCGTTGCTCGAAGGCCGGTAAGGGTTCTTGAGCTCGTGCAGCTCGCGGGATGGGCTGCGGTACGACGGGATTGGCCATGGATCTCGCCGGAGAAGAAGCTCTATCTTCGCTTGGATTGTAACCTAATTATTGCCACTAATCGGTGGAGTCGAGCTCGGGGTTTCTCTCGGAAGTGGCGGATAATCAACAATGGAGAGGGCGAGTGGAATAAATAGGAGGAGAAAGTTGGGAATGAAGTGGGGTGGAAGTTGGAGGAGTGGTGGAAGATGGGAAGTTGGTGGCTTGGAGTGGAAGACAAGTAAGGGGAGAAGAAGTAAAAGGAGAATAAAATAAATAATAAATATAGTAATATAGTATGCTACTAAAAATAATTAAAATAGTAATAAAATAATAATAATAATAAATTAAAAATAATAAAATAAATCTGAAAATAAAAAAGGTGACATATGGTGGCTCCCGGAGTTGCCACATGTCGCTCCTAGAAAATTCAAAATTAAATGTAACAAAAAATAAAAAAGAAATTACAAAAGGATTAAATCAAAAAGTGGTCAACACAAAAGTTTCTCGTCTTGACGAGATCTACAACTTTCGTGAAGGGCCGAAAATCAAATGAAATCATCTGTACAAAATCTATTTTTAGGTGGTACCTTATAGGTATAAAATACCACATTTTTTTCTTTTGCAATTTTTTTATCATTTTTAAATAAGAGATAAATTAAAATGAAAATAGAGAAAATGTGAAAAGAATATTTACAATTTAATCTATTTTTTAGATTTTTAATAATTAAGAAAATGCAAGGGCATTTTGGTCAATTTGTACGATATACAAAAGAGGCCCAAAACCCAAGTTTTGCATATGAGCTCCGATTTTAATGAAATTTGCTTGTTTTGGAGGTCTCCGAATGTCTATTACTTTAAAAGTGAGCAGACCTAAATCGAACACTGTATGAGAGAGATATGTGCATTTTAAGGCTCCTAGTTTCAAACTTGGATTGGGATTTTATTGGTCATTTTACATGTTAGTATTTTTTGATATTTTTCTTTAATTAGTGTTAGTAATATATACATTATAGAGTTGATTTTATTGGATTTGGATTATAAAATATATACAAATAGGTAAAATATGGTGAATATACATGTGAATATTTACAAGTGAATTGGGCTTCTTATTAATTCAAATATGAATGCTAAAATACATATATTACTTATGCATGCATGAATGCTAATTATGCAATATAAGTGGAAATATGCAGATAATTACTCGGGAACAAAGCTCTATTTTCAACTTTTAGAGTAATGAATCACAGATTTATCAACCCCCTATTCTTAAACCTTGCTCGTCCCCGAGCAGCTAAAATGAAATGCAAAAGTGAAATGAGATTGGGTTCCATACCAAGGTCATGAACAAAAGGTGAAAATGGAGCTTGACTCGACCTTTGGATTAATTGTGTGGCAGAACCTAATTGGGATCTGAACTTAAGACTTAACAGACTTCAAGTTCCACAAGTCTTCTATTCAAGACAGCTCAACAGTCAGGTCAGAACAAATCCTCATACGTAAATTTCTGATGACTATGATTCTTACTTGTACTGTGTAAGTGTAAAATAGCTCTCCACATCAGAAATGACTAAGAAGCAACCTCCTCTAACGAGGTAACTCTAATTCCCCGGTCCATTAACTCTTTCCTCGAGGAGCGGGGTATTCCCTTCTAAGTTCAAATGCGACCAACTCAAGAGGAGGGGGTGGAGAAAGAATGGATGGTAGCTAGTGTAACAACCTATCCGGGGATGCCTGACTAGTGTAGCCAAGTCATCCAGCTGCAGACTTCTTGCTAATATACATACTCCGTCAGGCAAAATTTTTTTATCTGGCATGTCTACTTTTTTGGAGTTCTTGCATTTTTCCTTTTTTTCCTTTTTTTTGACATATATACAAGGTGTAGCATGTACATCAGGAGTTTTTCCTCTCGAGCCAGTAGACTATCCCTCTTTTGAAGCATTATTGCAACCCACAACATCCCGTCCTCAGACGTCCACACCACCATATTAGGTTGAGATGCACTACCCTCCCTAGAGGAGGACAGATGTTTCCACCCGTGTGCTGCTCCAAGCTAAAGGATTCTACCGCCTCACCACCTCATCAATGAAGAGCTACGTGCATTGTGCTTGTCCAAGTTAGGTCACTATCTAAAAGAATCATACGTGTGTGTGATATATTCTACTTAGACTAATCAAGATGACATGTGAACATAGACTTGCAGACTCAAAGAATTAAGTCACTTGACCTGAGAAATCTTAACTCCGGTTCCTATAAGGTTCCTCTGAAATTAGGTGGTTTAAGATTAAATCAAGTCCCTCTTCAACATCTATTCATAACATGGTTCAGAATGCACTAGCTTTCCACTTTGCATATGCATGATATGCAGATGAGATGACATGCTACAAAGATGAATGAAATGCAAGGATTTTTTTTTGAAATGCAAGGATGATATGAGAGTAAATAAGAAGCCTTCTTGCGGACGGAGGAGATGGATAATATACATATGTGTCGCTGTTGGAATCATCTTCAGATGAATAATAGTGAGGTGTAGGGATCATCCAACGAGGATCGAAACACGACTGCTTGGTCAGATAAGGCTTGAGAACAGCCGAACTGAGCTCACTCATATAAATCACCTTATCTGAACCAGATGAGGACTCCTCCGAAAATTCCTTCTTTGGTGCGTTGAAGGAAACTTTCTTAGTCGGTTTTCTAGAACCTGAATCATTAAGAGGGAGATGAGAGTGACGTGCCTTGAGAGGCTTGGGGGAGCACCTTGAGGAATCAATTCTCGACTTCCTCTCACTAGATAGCTGACTAGAAGAGGGAGCAACCGTGTTTTTATGTGGAGTCAATTTAGTCTTGGTTGTTTCCTTTGAAGGTCCAGGACGTGGTGTGGTGCTGACCATGAGTTCCTCATCAGAGGAGTCACCATTTAGATTGTAATATTCCTGAAGGGTCAGCATACGGCTCGGGAAGGTGCTAGTGGTCTCAGTCAGCTTGGCATTATTGGGCTCTTGTGTCAGATCATCAAAATGATCAAGGCAATCAACAAAGATCGTGTCCGAATTAATGATAGCTTATGGTCGTGAGTCCTCCTTAGAAGCTGTCACGGTGGTGGTGCAAGCAGTTGATGAAGTGAAGGTGTGGGGATTCTCAGAACCAACGGTCGTCTGGGTAGTCGGTCTCTCAGGTGTAGCAGAGAGGTAGGACTCATCTACCTGTCGATGGTCACGATTGTCAGTGGATGTGCGAGTCACCTTAGAGTAAAGCGTATCAAAGGGTGGGTGAGGTTGAAGCGCTCCCAATACTGAAAAACCAATCTCCCGAGTCTCGTAATCTATAGACACCTTATCCAAGGCTTAGAACAGTTTCCCAAGAATAATCGAAGACTGGGTAAACTCTCCTCAGTGCTCGATGTCAATGATCGTGAAGTCCACCTGGAGTAGAGCACCTTGGAAAGTAATGATGACTGAAATATTTCCTCTAGACCGTTTGATGGATCGATCAGCTAGATGAACAATCTCTCTCGATTTTCTGATTGTCTTGAGTTTGAGCTTGTCAAACACAGAGGTCGGGAGGATATTTATCGGGGAGTCATCATAGATTCTTGCATGGTAAAGGTGGTGTCTTTGATTTCACATTCCACCCTAGGCAACTGCTTCACTCTGCGGCTCTTGGTCTTTCTCCCTATCACCAAGGAGGTGGCCATAGACACTATGTGTCTCTCAGTCCTTGTTCTCTTATTACCCGACCTCTGGGGTATCAATTTACTCTTTACAAATCTCTTGAGGTCGGGGAAGTGATCTATGTCCTTTATTAAGGGAAGTTAAAAGATCAATTCCTCATCGAGTGCTTCCCTTAGGGTGGGATCCATTTTTTCTAAGTCTTTTTCATTTTTAATTTTTATGTGTTTTTTCCGATTTTTCAATTTTTTGGTAATTTTGGTGGATGAATGATTAGACTCTGGATTGGAGGGTAAGTGGTTAGTAGAAGAGGGAGGTAGAATGGACTCCAGTTGTACAAAATCTCTGGGTTCCCTGATGCTCGCTCAGTTTTCAGCATCAAATCTACTTACTTCCTTTTTCACTTTTATACCCAGGCTGGCAGAAATTGAGTGCAGTATTTCCATGACATCTCTCAACTAGTTACCAAATGATTCATTTTTCTTAATAAGTTTAGAGAAGTCATCCTCCATAAAATTCTCATGACAAATCATGGGAGAGTCCTGATCAATTGGAGGATACTGCTGAGATATTGAGGTCTCATACTCAACATACCTAGACTCTGGCATATAACCCTGGGTCGAGTATGAACCATCCGAATGGCAGATATTGGTCGGAGCCTTATATGATGGAGTCAATGAACGGGGGAGTGGTAAGTCTAGCTCATGAGTCCACTCCTTTGAATGTATAGGCTCTCTGAATGTGTGACATGAAGGTTGGTTAATGGAAGTCAATCAAGTCTGGGAAATCATGATGTACAGGCCTCTCCATTTGGGTTGTTCGATCGACCAAGTTATGCCCTAAGGTCAAGTCGGGATGTGTATATGTAAATTGTTGTATGGTCCCTACTTGAGGTGAGAATGAAGTATGTGGGGGCATATAATTTTGCCAATCATCTGTATCAACAGTGGCTTGCTCTTCATTCGATTCTTTGATTCCTGCAAGCTCTCGAGAGTAAGGACAGTCAGCCCAAGGTGGAAGTGGATTCGGAGTGCTAGAATATGGAGTAGGTGAGAAATACGAAGAAGTGTAGAAGTCAGTGGAATTTCTGACTTCATAATCGGGTTGAGGTGGAACCGACCACGGGTTCTCCCGTGGGTGGCGGAGGATACATGAAAGAAGAAGAAAGCAAAGATGAATGATATATGGTCGAGGAGGAATGACCAGAGGTCACAAGGTATGGGGACCAATATCTCGATATCTTGAAGAGGAAATGATGAATGTAAGTAGGTTGAGGTAAAAAATGTGCAGTTACACAGGATAACACACACGAACAGACACAAAGACAAACGCAAGAGTAAACCCTGAGTTCACACTCAACACGGTGAAGGATCCGAAACCGAGTCCGATTACTCTGGTTGATTTTAAGTGTGAATTTTCAAACTAGTAGCAAAGGTTACGTGGCCCATAGGGGAGTCGGCTAAAAGCTGGATGCATCTCCCCTGTTTAACCTATCGCCTTAGATACCGACACCCTTCCTTTCTTTGCTCCTATCCCAAGTTGATAGATTCAAAGACCTGCCCCTATCTACCTGCAAGCAGGCGAAGGCTGACAAGGCTGGAACTTCACCCCGGGGGGGGGGTTAGTAGCAACTTGTCGCGAAGCACCACTGGTTCACCCCTAACTACCTGCGAACAGGAGGAGGTTACTTGGTGCTAGTTAGTGAACCTGAAAAATTCAACTCGTGATATTTGCTAGGATCAGTCGGTACGTGATATGGAAGGCAGGGATTTGGGCTCTGCCTTAAGGTGTTCACACACACTCAAGTACCCTCACTCAGCCTAAAAACAAGGTCGGGGTTAACCTCCCGCAAATAAGGGTTAATTTTAGTCAATTTTTTGGTCCAATTCAATCAACAGTCCTGATTTTAAAGATTAGTTGTCACTGATATCAATCCACACAAGAAATCACATTAACCATCTAGTCCCAATTCCTTTATCTTAGGTTTGAAAACCGAGAGAGAGAGAGAGAGAATCGGAAAAAGCTAATGCAATCGAGAGAAACGATGATGGATGCTCGAGTAAGAATACTTACAGTGCCTTCGTCTCTATACAATGTGGGATATAATACTAAATTGAAATTTTACACTGAATGAAATGCAATCAATGAAAAGCCGCTCCTAGACAGGCAGTCTAGCGAGTGAAGAACGGATTCAAATTTGGCTAAAGTCCTGCGGTCTAAGTGCGTCTATTAATGGTGAAGTGCGGTCCTAAATATTACGAGCACAAACAATCCTAGGAAGCTCTAACAGCCGTAAGTGCAGGTCCTATTCTACGTAAAGCAACCACACAGCACACGTGGACACGTTTTATTATGACTTACATGCGCGAGATCACAAACGGGAACCACTGTAAATGCAGACACTTTTTTTACAAGATAACAAAAATCTTTTTGGTGTCTCAACAGCCGACTTGATCCACGAATCATCGGTCTCTGATGCACTTCGAGATGCGTCGACTTCAAGAAAGCTGCTCCAAGTCCACCGGGCCCTCGTACAAAAAGATACAAAACGTTAGAGAGAGATATATACAGAAATGGTCAGAAAAATAATTAAAGAAAAAATGGATAATTACAAGATGACTCGGGGGTCAGACTATCCGAGTGAATGGAAAACGTAAATCTAATTTTTCTAAAGTGATCCTAAGCAGTTTGCCTCCCCGGCAACGACGCCATTTTGAAGAGCAGCGTACTACCCTTATTAATTTAATCAGATTAATGATTAGAATTAATGTATTATCGTGCGTTGTAATTAGGTAAATACAGACTAATCAAAAACCATTTTTAATTAATGTTCAATTAATCACGAGCGACAAATTTATTTTACTTGAACAAGCCCAAGGTCGAACTCAGGGAGGCAGCTGTCTCCTTAGGTAAATTATAAGCGAATTGCAGAGGTCAGATTTTTAGGAGATATTTTTGGTATTTTTCAACAACTTTTATGCAATTTAAATTAAAGACAATGCAAAACCAGGCCAGTTTACAAGTTATATCAAAGTAGTACTCAAACTAAGTCCAAAAATTATGAAACTTGGACAGAAGGGGAAATGCAATGAAATTAAGCTACACTATTTTTTTTGGATTTTTCTGACACTTTATGAATTTACTGTGAATTAAATATGAATGCAAGGTGATTTTTACAAAATTAATTTTAAGAAATATCAAATCATAATATTTCCAGATATAAAATTTATCCTAGATAGATCTAAATATGATGAATACAGGAAAATTGGTAAACCTAAATTTCTATGTGAAATGGACCTATTAAAAATCAATGAAGGAAATCACAATTTAATTTATTCAGGTCTCGGAATACGTGCAAATGCAAAAATTTTGAGGCACAATGTAAATAAATTATCCTAAGTCTAATGTGAATTTTTGATGATTTTTGGAACAATAGAGAATTTAATATGAATTCAAAAGCATCAAATGGGCAAAATATGGACAATTTCACCAATTTAATTATAATAAAATCCACTGATGTCACAAAAATTAGATAAGGGTCACATATGAAAGAGGACAAGTTAAGCTACACAATGCAATTTTTAGACTTGAAAAAATGATGTCAAATGAGTACCCAAATATACGTGCAAAGATAGGGACCAAATTGCAAATACAGAAATTAAATTACTAAAAGTTAAACATATTGTTAGGGACTTACATGCAATTACCTATAATGTGGGGGACATGTATGCAAAATTCCCACAAAACACGTGTACCTCACGTGGTGCTCCTGGCAGGGACTGAATTGTAATTTTCAAAACCTCTATGGGCCTAGATGCAAAATGCCCAGACCGCACGTGAGAAACACGTGGGGTCCCAAGCTCGGAAGACGTCGGAGGCTCGGAGGTTGGCTCGGGCGCTACAGGCTCGGACGTGTCTCGGGGTAGCTTCGGGGCTCCGAGCCTAATGGTCGGGGAGGAGGCTCAGAGGAGGCGATGTGGCGCATGCTGGACCGTTAGATGGATGAGATCTAACGGTTGCTGATGGTTCGTACGTGGAGCGCCTGGATCCGTTAGATCGAGTGAAGATCCAACAGTCAGGAAGATGGCTCCTGAGATGAAGGTGTGGACGATCGAGGGTTGTTGGATCAAGACGAATCCAACGACATCTGGAGTTCGTAGAAAAGGCGACGTGGCGAGATGAGGAGCATGGGATTCTCCTATTTTGACGACAACGAGTGAAAGGCGATGTGGCTCGCTCAGATCCGTCCGATCAAAGGGATCGGACGACTACTGAGCTTCGTGCCCAGACGGTCCGCCGCCCCCTGCGGCAGAAGTGGCTGTGCTCCGGCCAAGCCCTCCTGGCTCCGCCTCCTCCTCCTGTCGTCGATGAAGGGTGCTGGAGACTCCTAAGCAGCTGGGGAGGGTCATGGAGGCGTCAGGTAGCCGCCGGAGATCTCAGGAGCAGTTGGGGGGGGGGGGTCTAGAAGCCGACGACGATGAAGCTCGAAGATGCTCCGGTGAAACGTCCGACCAATCAAGAAGAATGTACCTGTAGGGTTAGCTCGAATAGCTGAGTCGTGCAAAGTGATTGTAGGGTGAAGGTGAGTATGGAGGGAGTCCTGGAGTGGCGTGAAGATGGTCCGCTGGTGCTCCTCCGCCACGGTGGTGGAGCTCTCGTCGGAGTGAAGTGCGGTGCGTTGTCAAAGAAGATGGAAGGGCTCGCAAATATCAGAGCTCCATGGTCGAGCTCGGTGGATAATCAGGTGAACATAAGATCGATCGTGGAAAGCGAATAAATTACGAGAAAAAGAAAGAAAATGAAGAAGAAGATCGGAGGGAAGATGGAGGTATCTACCTGGGGAATGGAGCTCGGATCTGAGCTCCTGGTCGTTGCTCGAAAGCCGATAGGGGTTCCTGAGCTCGTACAGCTCACGGGATGGGTTGCGGCATGGAGGGGTTGGCTGTGGATCTCGTCGGAGAAGAAGCTCTGTCTTCGCTTGGATTCTAACCTAATTACTGTCACTAATCGGTGGAGTCGAGCTCGGGGTTTCTCTTGGAAGTGGTGGATGATCAACAATGGAGAGGGCGACTGGAATAAATAGGAGGAGGAAGTTGGGAATGAAGTGGGGTGGAAGTTGGAGGAGTGGTGGAAGATGAGGGGAAGATGGGAAGTTGGTGGCTTGGAGTGGAAGACAAGTACGGGGAGAAGAAGTAAAAGGAGAATAAACTAAATAATAAATATAGTAATATAGTAGGCTACTAAAAATAATTAAAATAGTAATAAAATAATAATAATAATAATAATAAAATCGAAAATAATAAAATAAATCAGAAAATAAAAAAACAGGGTGACATGTAGCGGCTCCAAGAGCTGCCACATGTTGCTCTTAGAAAATTCAAAATTAAATGTAAAGAAAAATAAAAAAGAAATAACAAAAGGGATTAAATCAAAAAGTGATCAATACAAAAGTTTCTCGTCTCGACGAGATCTACAACTTTTGTGAAGGATCGGAAATCAAATAAAATCATCTGTACAAAATGTATTTTAGGGTGGTACCTTATAGGTATAAAATACCACATTTTTATCTTTTGCATTTTTTTTCATTTTTAAATAAGATAAAATTAAAATAAAAATAGAGAAAATGTGAAAAGAATATTTACAATTTAATATATTTTTTTAGATTTTTAGTAATTAAAAAAAAGGCAAGGGCATTTTGGTCAATATGTATAATATACAAGAGAAGCCCAAAACCCAAGTTTTGCATACGAGTTCCAATTTTAATGAAATTGATCTTGTTTTGAGGGTCTATGAATGTATATTACTCTAAAAGTGAGTAGACCTAAATCAGACGTTGTATGAGAGAGATATGTGCATTTTAAAGCTTCAAACTTGGATTGGAGTTTTATTGGTCAATTTTATAGGTTAGTATTTTTTCGATATTTTTCTTTAATTAGTGTTAGTAATATATATTCTATAGAGTTGATTTTATTGGATTTAGAGTTTGTCTAAATATATACAAATAGGTAAAATATGGTGAATATACATGTGAATATTTACAAGTGAATTGGGCTTCTTATTAATGCAAATATGAATGCTAAAATACAGATATTACTTATATATGGATGAATGCTAATTATGCAATATAAGTGGAAATATGCAGCTAATTACTCGAGAACAAAGTTCTATTTTCAACTTTTAGAGTGATGAATCACAGATTCATCACTGTCACAGTAAAACATGTACTTGTCCTGATGAAAATCAAGTTCCTCTTTGAACTTCTTCATCCATAACAACTCCTTGCACATCTCTGTAGCTACAATGAACTCATCCTCTGTAGTTGATAAAGCAACACACTTTTCATGTAACCTGATATGGATCTTCTCCCATCAATGTCACCCGTCATGTCTGAATCTATGTATCCAAGAAGAATAGAGTTCTCTGCTCCAAAACAAAGAAGGTAATTGCTAGTACCTCGATGATATCTCAAGATCCATTTAACTGCTTCCCAATATTGTTTTTCTGGATTTGAGATGAACCTACTAACAACTCCAACTGTATGAGCAATATCTGGCCTTGTACAAACCATGGCATGCATGAAACTACTTGTAGCTGATGCATAGGAAACTCTTTCCATATCTTTCTTCTCTGCATTGTTCTATGGGCTATCTTTGGAGCTTAACTTGAAATGCGCTCCAAGAGGGGTGCTAGATGGCTTTGCCTTCTCTATATGAAATCTTTAAAGTACCTTCTCAATGTACTTCTCTTGTGAAAGTTGAAGTTTCCTTTCTCCCCTGTATCGAGTGATCTTCATGCCATGTATATGACTTGCATGTCCCGAGTCCTTCATAGCAAAGAACTTGCTTAACTCTTTCTTCAAGCCAGAAATTCTCTCTCCATTGTTGCCTACAATCTGCATTTCGTCAAAATAAAGCAACAATATAATGAAATCATCACTTGAGAATTTCTTCACGAACACACAATGGTCTGAAGTGATCTTGGATTAATCATGATTCCCCATGAACGAGTCAAACTTCTTGTACCACTGCCTTGGTGCTTGCTTCAAGCTATATAGACTCTTCTACAGTATGCAAACATAGTATTCCTTGTCTTTGACTGTAAAGCATTCTGATTGCAACATGTAGATTTCCTCCACAAGGTCACCATGGCGGAAAGCTGTCTATACATCCATCTATTCAATCTCCAAATCAAGACTAGCTGCCAAGCTGAGAACCACCTTGATAAAAGACATCTTCACCATAGGAGAAAAGATCTCCTCAAAGTCAACTCTCTTCTGTTGGTTAAAATCTTTCACAACCAACCTAGCTTTGTACCTCGGGTTTGTAGAGTATTCATCATGTTTCACTCTATAACCCACTTGTTTCTCAATGCCCGCTTGCCTTTGGGCAACTTGACAAGCTCGAAGGTATGATTGTCATGAAGGGACTCCATTTCCTCTTTCATAGCTTCTACCCATTTCTCCTTGTTTGCATCTTTCAATGCTTCTTCATAGAATTCAAGATCGTCGCTGTCTCTCAACAAATATACTCATGTACAAAATATTTGGTGGAGGGTCGCCTCTCTCTCAGGTCTCTGTGATGGGAGAGCCTCGGAAGAAGAAGAGCTCTCATCATACTGCCCATCGTCACTTCATCATCATCATCATCAGGAGTGAAGATCTGTGGTACATCCTCATCATGTCCTACATCTGGTACATGTTCATATGCATCATCTGGCACCACATGTGAAGCTCTCTGCATGGGGACTGGCTCCATATTATCTAGTTGATAGTTGCTTAAAGGAGAGTCCTTAGTATCCTTCTGGATGTCTTCAATGATTTGATCTTCAAAGAAGATCACATCCATGCTCCTCACCAACTTCTTATCAACTGGATCATACAACTTGTAGCCAAGCTCATGTTATCTATATCCCAAGAAGATGTACTACTTTGTCTTTGCGTTCAACTTGAACCTTTCATCCTTGAGGACATGCATAAATACGCGGCATCCAAAGACCCACAAATGGTTGTATGAAACATTCTTTCCATGCCAAGCCCTATCAGAAACATCACCATCCAAGGGTACATATGAAGATAGATTAATAACATGAACAATGGTATAAAGTGCTTCACATCAAAAAGAGTTAGGCAACTTAGCTTCAGAAAGGAGATATTTGACTCTCAATCAAGGTTTTGTTCATTCTCTCTGCTATCATATTCAATTGTGGCATATTAGGTGGAGTCTTCTGGTGCCTGATACCATGAGATCTGTAATGCTCATCAAATGACCCAATATACTCACCACCATTGTCATTGCGTATGCCCTTAAGTTTCTTCCCAGATTGTCGCTCCACTAGAGCATGTAAATCTTTAAAAACACCAAGGACTAGAAGGAATATACCCAAACTTTCCTAGAGAAATCATCAATGAATATAACAAATAAAATGCACCACCAAGAGAACTTGCTTTTAATGGACCACAAACATCTGTGTGAACAAGCTCCGATGGTTGCATCTTCCTACAAGGTGGGTGGATCTTAAAGGAGACTCTCGTCTGCTTCCCAACCAAGCAGTGTGTGCATCTCTCCAGCTTCTCTTTCTTGACATATGTCAGTATATTCTTCCTCACTAAACACTGTTGCCCCTTCTTGCTCATGTCCCCCAATCATTGATGCCACAACTCAATGGATTTTGCATCTCCAGTCACATGTGCAACATCATGGGAGATAGATGCATTCATGATATAAAGATTGTTGTTATACTTCTTGCCACAAGCAATAACTAAGGATCATCGGGTAAGCTTCCATTAACTGCCACCAAAAGTATTAAGTATCCTTCATCATCAAGCTTGCCTGCAGAAATGTGATTTAAGTGCATGTCTGATGCACGCCTCACATCTTTGAGCGTCATAATTCTATTGACATTCTTCAATGTAATATTGCCAATGCCAACAACATGGGACAAAGAACCATTTCCCATCTTCAATGTGCCAAAATCACCAGTTGTATATGAAGAGCAAAACTCTCTCTGATATGTGACATGTAGAGCAGATCCGCTATCAACAAGTCAAGAAGTACCATCCTGTATGACATATACCATCTCCTCATCACAGTTAATGAGGAGCTCATGCTGTGCAGCTGCGACAACTTATTCATTCTTTTTCTCTTGCTTGTCGCCACCATTCTTGTTATCTCTCTTAAACTGGAAGTAATACTTCTTGGTGTGCCCTTTCTTCTTGTAATAGTAGCATTTCATATTCTGATATCTGGATCTGGACTTACTTCTGCCATTATCTTTACATGTATCAGTCTTGGTCTGATTCCTCCCCATATTCTCTGTGACAAGAACCTTTGAATGTGAAGAGCTTTCTTGGATTTTTCTTCACATCTCCTCATTGGGAATGTCAGACTTTACTGTCTCCAAAGAAACGACCCCATTGACTACAGAATTTGTAAGTGAGACTCTGAAAGTCTCCCATGAATCTGGTAGAGTAGCAAGCAGTAACAGTCCCAACATCTCACCTTCGAAATTTATCCCCATGCTCGTCAACTGGTAGTAACTCCTTGAAATTCTTTCATAAAATCTAATACAGAGCCGCCTTCCTTGAACCTCAAATTCACTAGTCTCTTGAAAAGAAATAGTTTGTTACTTCCCGTCTTGAAGGTGTAGAGATTTTTCAACTTCAACCACAAGATTCTAATGTGACTTTCATATTGGATATGGTTGTAGACATTCTCATCAATAAACTATCTTATGAAGCCACAAACCTACTCATGTTCAAACTCTCATTCCTCATCGGTTTTCACTTCGGGCTTCTGCGTGGAGAACAACAGAAGGTGCATAGCCTTCACATGTAAAATATCATTAATCTTGTTCTTCCGCAAATTATAATTAGTCCCATTAAGACTGACCATCATGCTCGACCTAAACTCCATCTTGTAATCCGCCATTGAACTCTACGTTGATACCACTTGTTGGGAACAGATTCCCCATATAAATTGATTTGCGGAAAAATAATCAAAGTTGATAGGCGGATCCTGCACGATACTGAAGGATATTGGGAATCCTCAAGCGCATCACGTAAGCGTGTCGATCGCATCGTATGCAATCGAAGCAACTAGTCGTACTAGATGCTAGATGCAGCGGAAATTAAAATTTTTAAAACTAAAGATCAAACCACATGATCACGAGAACACTTCTCGGATCGTTTCATCAAACCACAAGGTATAAAGAATCCCTCTTGAAGCGTGGTTGTGATCGCGAGATCCCAAAGTAGAGATCCTCCTGTCTTAAGTCCGATCCACGAAGAACGCACTTGTGGGCACGATGATGAGTCGCGTTCCTCCCCGCAATCCTCGATGAAGATCGAAGCAATGGATCCCCTGATTTTGTCACACGAAATCCGTCGTCTTCCTTTAGAGCAAGTAGCCCCGAAGAAGAAGGAGATCCTCGAGTCGTCGAAGGCGAAGCCAAGAATCTCTCCTTTCTCAACACAAGATGGACGACCATCTTTTGGAGGAGAGAAAGAGAGGGCGAGAATATGAGAGAGAGAGAGAGTTGTAACCTTGTACAACTCTTAGAAATGTTGTCCCTTGAAAGGCTACCCTAGCACTACTTTTATATTAGTTTAGGATCCAATGGATCTCAATCCATGGGACACATAGATCCAACAGCCAGGCTTGGTATATGCAAAATCAATGGCTATGATTGTTATTGGTTAAAACCAACAACATTTATTTATATTTAAATTAAATATATGTTGCAACATTATCAACACAATTTAATTTAACATAAATAAATTTATCAAGAGATAATGTGATAACAAAAAAGAGAGGCAACAAACCACCCTAAATTTTAGGAGGTTATTTTGTCTCCTTTTATTTTATCTTATTATTTCTTAATAAATTGCAATAACTATTATTGCAATAATATCCACCAAATTAATTCCAAATTAATTTATGAATATTTCAATCATGCCATCGAAGATATGTGAATCACATTCACAACCCAAACTAATTTGTAAATTACATTTCCAATTAATTACTTAATGTGAATCCAATTCACATTAATAATTAACAAATGCTATTTACATAGTTTCTCTCTCTCTAATATATTATAAATCATATTTATAATATATATGATTAATATGGATAGTGCTATCCACATTATTTAATCCTTGATAATTAAATCCTATTTAATTATCTTGGATAATAATTCTCACAATATGAATCATATTCATATTATGCTTGATAATTAAATCTCATTTAATCATCAAGTTCTTCTTGCTTGGATATGTATTTCATCAAATGAATTATTCTTGAACCCTTTCAAGAATAATGTGCTTTCTCCGCAGATACTTGGAGATAAGGACAGGGCGATTGTATTATTCCACGTATAGTGACTTGGATGTTGAGATCTCTTCTCAAATCCTGATCTTACGGACCTTCCACAGATGCTTGATTAAATCAAGACCGCAAATCTAATCTTCTCATTGAATCTGAATCTCATTCAGACCAATGTCCAACACTTGGACTAAGATCAGATTGCTTCTCTACTGGAAGGAGTCACTAAAATCCAGACCTGTTTCATCACTCCCTCGGAATAGAAGCGTCATGGATATACAATCGTTTATGATCACATCACCCTCAGGTATTCCCAATACATGTACATCCTGCATACTGGAAGACCTATGATCAACCCAAAGATCAAGATCAATTTTATATTGTCTTCTTCAGAGTTTAATCATTAAGTTTTCTCATTTGATCATTGGGATTTGATATCGATCATATACTTTCCAAAAGCATATATCATACCTAGGTCTTGATCATATACTTTCCAAAAGTATATATCAAACCTACAAATTCAGTTAAGCTTCCAAAGCGAGACGACCGTGCACGGAATTTGATTCTTTCCAATATCTCATGAGTGAGCTCATGTCTTCCGGTTCAGTAATGAACCTGTATGATCCCTTTGAGAGATCGTATTACTCATATGCCCTTATATGCACACCAATGCGCCGGTATATAGACCTTGGTTAGGTCATCAACCTATTGGTCTGTCAAATGTACATACTTAGACATATAGCAATACATCTGTCTCCGGTCAGAGGATGTGTGCCTATGCTGTGACAGCATTCAATATAGGACTTAGGTTATCTCGATCTTGTTAAGTCAACTCTTTGACCTAACTAATCTGACACCTCCGAATCTCTATTCCTATGCAGAGGACCTACATCAAGAGGTCGGTTAGATATCAGCCTATGTGAGAAAGGATTGC
Source organism: Ottelia alismoides (assembly GCA_037367405.1). Lineage (NCBI taxonomy): Eukaryota > Viridiplantae > Streptophyta > Magnoliopsida > Alismatales > Hydrocharitaceae > Ottelia > Ottelia alismoides. The sequence goes on along the minus strand of JAZKJV010004266.1, from coordinate 638,810 downwards.
CATCTCCTACTCAGGCTGGAGATCACATCTTAACAATCATTTGATGGTGCTTGATGAGTCCTCAATCTAACTCTTTAGATATTCATCCAAGCACCAGCCTCTATGATTCAATAATTGAATCAACAGTTGTATGATCATTAAGATAGTCATGGTACATAACCCTAATTGTACAGAGGGACCTATTATTCAAATTATTTATTCTTCATCTTAGATCAGGGAATGATATTTGCAATAACATGTATTGCATAATGGCTTGCCGTGGGCTCACATGTCCAACAATCTCCCACTAGCCCAAAGAGCCATTAATGGACTAATCATATATATCGACACTCATGTGACAATCATAGGATATTTAGAAATAGCTAGGTAAGCTGATCAGTCACTCTGTTCCCAAAAGACTATGCCAAGTCCTTTTACGGCACTTGCATATCCCTAGGTAACAGTGCTCGCATCCAATGCGAATGTTGCATCTAATGCAACCTATACTCAGTCTAGTCAAAGCAGTTACAGCGTCCTTGACACTATTGCTCAATAACTATTATAACCAGTATTTCCATAATCCTTATCAGAATACCCTTATTCCGAGAGATCACTATCTCTCAAGGTATCCACAGTTAAGACCTTTTAGATCTCTATCTATAAAGTCTTAAGCTCTTGAAGATAAGACTTAGAGATCACCATCTCTAAAGCCTTATCATCTTTGAAGATTTTGTTATTACTGCAATCAAGTGTTCTATCTCTCCATAGTAGGAATAGTAACAGTTTACTACTCCCACTGCATGGTAGATATCTGGCTTTTATACACATTTAGCATACACTTAGCTTCTCGTAACTGATGCACAAGTGCAAGTAGTTCTAGCATTCACTTCCTCAACTCTTTGAGGTGCTAACCCTTTAGACAGGTCAGTACCAAATCTTAAGGGAAGGAGGCTTTTCTTGGAATTTCCAAGAATGGAATATGTCCAAGGTGTACTACAAATGTGATAGTCCCAATACCCTCTTTTCTTTGCTTCTGAACAACTTCAGAACTAAGATCTAAGAGGTATTCTTGAGATCATATCTCAAGGTTTGGAATAGCCAGTCTATAAAACACTTATTATCATCCTTATATCATTCCAAATGATTAGGATATTATCTACATTTAGCATGATGAACACAATGGCACTCCCACTAAGCTTCACATGGTACATCAAGATTCTATCTGAAATCATAACATTTATAATTTCATCAAATCGGATGTTCCAACTACAAGAAGCTTATTTGAGTCCACAGATGGAGTTTCTTTAGCTTTCACACCTTACTTTCCCCAAACATGAAGCCCTGGGGCTACTTCATGTGAACATCCTCAGAGAGGTATTCTTAGAGGAATACAATCTTGACTTACATCTTGAAGATGCAATAGTCAAGTTGTGCAGCTAAGGTTAGCAATATTCTGATGATTTTAAGCATGGTTTCCGAAGAGTAAGTCTCATTGCAAGCAATGTCTTCTCTTCCGGTGTGTAGCTCATGGCTACGAACCTAGCTTTGAAGGTCTCTACCTTCTCATCAGATTCCCTTTCTCTTGAAGATCCATTTACACCTTAATGGGTCTGACCCTTATAGGTGGATCCTCGAGGGTCCATATACAACACTTGTATATGAAGTCTACTTTAGACTTTATTGCTAATATCCATCTTTCCATGTCATGATCCTCAGGAGCTTCATCACATGAAGTCCGATCATTGTCAGATTTAACTCACACATGGAATACATCCTCAAACTCATTTGAAGAGGTATTAGTGCTTCATCTTTAATTATCCTTTAAGTTTCCGATTTTAGGAGCCTCATTATCTTCTCAAGAGTAAATGAGTTCATTCTCTTCATTTTCATCTTGATTCTCAAGAGTCTCAATCCTCTAAGAATCATATTCTCAAAGATGAGATCTTCTAAGAATCTCAAGGTCATAAAGTAGGTATCCAATACCAACCTTTATTTTCCTAATGAAGTAGCACTCTCAAGTGCTAGATTCTAGCTTACATGCATGGAATCTTATTAAGGATATATATTGTAGTCTCTACTACACATATATACCTGGAAACTAAGAGGTAATTGTGCTAAAATTCATCATTGATCAAATCATGTCACACATGATCCAATTGTATCTCCCTACAACTCCATTGAGTTTAGGTGTATTAGGAGGATTGAGATATAAATGATATTCATATCTTCATAAGGTATTCTTTGAATTTATCTAATAGGTACTTACTACCTTGGTTAGATCAAATTAATTTAATCTTCCTTCAAACTTTGGTTCTAAACTAAAATTATGAAATCTTTGAACATTTCAAAGGTTTCTCAGGTGAAGAGAAGAAATCTCATATCATACATAATCATCAATAGATATCACATATCCATAATGTTTACTATGATATAGATGATCTACATACATCAATATGTATGAGGTCTTGAATACCTCGACATCTTACACCTTTCCCAGAGAAGGGTGTATTGGACATTTTACTTTGAATACAATACTCACAAGTATGTAAGATTTGAAAATTTTAGACATTCCAAAGTTTCATATCTTACTAGTCTATTGATCATATCAATAGACATATGTCCAAGACTTGATGCCAGATCATTATCAAATGATCTTCATCCTCCTATTGATCTATCAAGGTTTAATTTTCAGTATTAGAAATCTTAATGAACCATTCATTAATTTTTCCAATTTTGTGGAGTCCATTAGATGTCAGATTACTATATGAAATATTTCCATCATAACTCTTTATGATAGTTTTATCTCAGAATTCATGTTTATTTCCAACATTTAGAAACAAACAATGAGGGTATTCTAATATCTAGGTCATAGAGACATTCTCCAAGACTAAGGGCTCTCCCACTGAGAATATGAAGTCTATCCAACAGAGATTGCTGTAACAATTACAACAATATCCATGTAGATGACTACTAAACCTTAAGATCAAATTTCTAATCTTCTAATATATATATGCAACCAATTGCAAATGTCATTAGAAGATTGGGATATAATTGTCAGACTTAATCTTATAAAATAAGAAAGTCACAAGTCAATGATTATATGTAGATTATTCTGATGCTTTATCTGAGTTCTTCATTAAGGATTTTAGACAGATTTGATAGTCATACTATCAACACATCAACTTATTGCAGTATTGGCATTCATCCAACTCTTTGGATGTCATATTGAAGTCACAGAAGTAGGTCAACTCTTTGATTTTCCTTCTTACTCAGGTCCGACCCATGCTTCCACTGCACTCTCTTCATCTATAAACAACCCTTGTTCAAGACAAAGAATCTCTTATGTTGAATTCAAAGGATTTCAATACAAGAGCATTTCAACATTTATACATGCTTCAGTAGTTCATACAATATGAATATTATGAAGCTTCATGAATGACTAGAGTATAGACAGTAGAATAATGACACTCATCATATCTACATTCATCTTAACTCTTGGAGACTTAGGTTCAGGTAGGTATTCAAACATTTTGAATACATCATCTCTTTCGAGCCACCATTCTGCATAATGCAGAGAATCGTGTCATTCATGATTAAATGTCTAGAGCACATATGTATGCCAAAATATCTTCTTTTATTTTGTAAGGATTATTTGACAATTACGATCACCATCGACATGTCACTTACAAAGTACACTCGATGAAAGATTAAGACTATAGAGACATACAAACCCTAAGGTGATGTCTTATTGTCTTATTTAATTGTCATACCTCATTATGTTGAGGAAACTTGCACATTGCAACCACATACATTATGTGTCCAATTGCAAGTACAATATCTGAATCATGAGTCCAATCCAAGATATTTTACTGGTTATTATTGAGTATAACATTGAGTGGGTTTAATGAAGGATTATCTGAAATAAGAAATTTGCATAAGGGTATATATATATATATATTATATACATGTTTTACTTTGAGTTAGGAATTTTTATATCAAAGTTATCTTGCCTTGTCAACACTGAAAGTTCATTCCCTTAATCACTTTCAATGTAAGAGATATTATTACCATTATATCTCAAGCAAGATCTGGGATCTCCTTTCCTATCTTTGTTGCATCCCAATAATATGAGAACCTACAACTCGGATAAAAAGAAGCGGGAACACATTCCGCCTTGCAAGTCCAACTTGCATCTCCCAATTCGGTCTTTAACACCCGGGCCCACCACCCCTAAGATGATGTTGACCCGTCATTAATTGAACCAACCGTCAACATGCTTCATACTCGCTATATGCAATCCAATGTCGCCCCAATAATATGAGGACCCGATATTGGGGTCACTACGTATACGACCTTACTCTTTCGAGAAGCAAAGAACCCGATCCAATTAAATCATATATAGGATCTGTCACTTCGGACAGGCGTCTCCTATATACAACAACTGGCGGCGGAATCCTTCGTCTTGACGGGAGACCATGGATGTCACTTATGTGATCCTCCACCTCACATTCAAATTGTAATTAATTATCGTGAATCATATTCACATAATTAATTCTTCCAAAGGAAATACACATCTATTCATAATAGAGTGTTTATTGGATATAACTAATTTGATCACATTAAATTAATCATCAGTCCAATCATCAATCAACAAACATGTCTTTTACTTGAATAGTAGGTATTATCTCAAAGTACGTATTATTCGAATTTTAATAATTAGAAAAATACACATTGACTTTCTCCAGCATTATACAGTCCCTACCCGCTGTCATGGCTAGTACCGACGAGAGTGGGACGGACCACATACGTTGCAACCCGCGACCCCAATGCTCTCTGACTATGCACCACATCCGCCTCAGGAAAGGATAATGCCAGATAGATCATTATGTACTTTGAGATGCTCATCGGTTTTTCAACCGAAATTATACCATATAATATACATCAAAACAATTTTGATTATATTATAAGGAGATTTGTTAAACAAATCCCCAATCCTATTCAAGCAAGAGGGTTTTTCATGTAAAAGTTGTCCTACAACTATTGTAGGATAAACTATGGTTTTTCATGAAATCAATGTTTGTTGATTAACCAATGATCAAGATCTATTATCTCATCATTGTGGTTTAGGCAAATGTCATTCAATGAAATAATTATCTCTTTAAATATTTCACAAATATTTATCACTAATTATTCCATAAAATTAACAACTAATTTTCATCATGATGATTGAATGACTTATCACAAGGTTCAAGATCAAAAAATGTTGATTTCCAGCAGTGACCCCCAATCACTAAAATTAACTTATCTTGATCAATTTAAATCCAAAAATTGCAAACTCAGTTTCCAAATATTGACTATTTGATTTATTAAAGAATTCAAGTGATAATTCACGCATTTCTAGGCGGATTAGAACCGTAATTATCTCATCAATCACGTTTAAATTCGCAGTTCCCGCAACAGTGAATATAGTCATATTCAAAAAGCCATATCTTGAGCAAATGAAGTCCAAATTTAGTAAACTCAAATCCTATGGTCTCCTTGTTTAATGGGGAACAAAATCCAATTGAAAATTTAGTGTTTAAATATTTTAAACAGTACAGAAAAATTCAATTAGACAGAGGTGCGAAAATTGAAATGCAGTAAAAATTTCGCAACCCTTTCAAGAACCAAATCGTCTAAGGTCTATGTATCATATCCAAAACCTTATTCAACATGGCTCTGATACCACTTGAAGGATATTGAGTATCCTTAAGCGCATCACGGAAGCGTGTCGATCGCATCGTATGCAATCGAACCAACTAGTCGTACTAGATGCTAGATGCAGCGGAAATTAAAATTTTTAAAACTAAAGATGAAACCACATGATCACGAGAACACTTCTCGGATCATTTCATCAAACCACAAAGTATAAAGAATACCTCTTGAAGCGTGGTTGTGATCGCGAGATCCCAAAGTAGAGATCCTCCTGTCTTAAGTCCGATCCACGAAGAACGCACTTGTGGGCACGATGATGAGTCGCGTTCCTCCCCGCAATCCTCGATAAAGATCCAAGCAATGGATACCCTGATTTTGTCACACGAAATCCATCGTCTTCCTTTAGAGCAAGTAGCTCCGAAGAAGAAGAAGATCCTCGAGTCGTCGAAGGCGAAGCCAAGAATCTCTCCTTTCTCAACACAAGATGGACGACCATCTTTTGGAGGAGAGAAAGAGAGGGCGAGAATATGAGAGAGAGAGAGAGAGAGAGAGAGAGAGAGAGTTGTAACCTTGTACAACTCTTAGAAATGTTGTCCCTTGAAAGGCTACCCTAGCCCTCCTTTTATATTAGTTTAGGATCCAATGGATCTCAATCCATGGGACACATAGATCGAACGGTCAGGCTTGGTCTATGCAAAATCAATGGCTATGATTGTTGTTAGTTAAAACCAACAACATTTATTTATATTTAAATTAAATATATGTTGCAACATTATCAACACAATTTAATTTAACATAAATAAATTTATCAAGAGGTAATGTGATAACAAAAAAGGGAGGCAACAAACCACCCTAAATTTTAGGAGGTTATTTTGTTTCCTTTTATTTTATTTTATTATTTCTTAATAAATTGCAATAACTATTATTGCAATAATATCCACCAAATTAATTCCAAATTAATTTGTGAATATTTCAATCATGCCATCGAAGATATGTGAATCACATTCACAACCCAAACTAATTTGTAAATTACATTTCCAATTAATTACTTAATGTGAATCCAATTCACATTAATAATTAACAAATGCTATTTACATAGTTTCTCTCTCTCTCTCTAATATATTATAAATCATATTTATAATATATATGATTAACATGGATAGTGCTATCCACATTATTCAATCCTTGATAATTAAATCCTATTTAATTATCTTGGATAATAATTCTCGCAATATGAATCATATTCATATTATGCTTGATAATTAAATCTCATTTAATCATCAAGTTCTTCTTGCTTGGATATGTATTTCATCAAATGAATTATTCTTGAACCCTTTCAAGAATAATGTGCTTTCTCCGCAGATACTTGGAGATAAGGACAGGGCGATTGTATTATTCCACGTATAGTGACTTGGATATTGAGATCTCATCTCAAATCCAGATCTTACAGACCTTCCACAGATGCTTGATTAAATCAAGACCGCAAATCTAATCTTCTCATTGAATCTGAATCTCATTCAGACCAATGTCCAACACTTGGACTAAGATCAGATTGCTTCTCTACTGGAAGGAGTCACTAAAATCCAGACCTATTTCATCACTCCCTCGGAATGGAAGCGTCATGGATATACAATCGTTTATGGTCACATCACCCTCAGGTATTCCCAATACCTGTACATCCTGCATAGTGGAAGACCTGTGATCAACCCAAAGATCAAGATCAATTTTATACTGTCTTCTTCAGAGTTTAATCATTAAGTTTTCTCATTTGATCATTGGGATTTGGTATCGATCATATACTTTCCAAAAGCATATATCATACCTAGGTCTTGATCATATACTTTCCAAAAGTATATATCAAACCTACAAATTCAGTCAAGCTTCCAAAGCGAGACGACCGTGCACAGAATTTGATTCTTCCTAATATCTCATGAGTGAGCTCATGTCTTCCGGTTCAGTAATGAACCTGTATGATCCCTTTGAGAGATTGTATTACTCATATGCCCTTATATGCACACCAACGCGCCGGTATATAGACCTTGGTTAGGTCATCAACCTATTGGTCTGTCAAATGTACATACTTAGACATATAGCAATACATCTTTCTCCGATCAGAGGATGTGTGCCTATGCTGTGACAGCATTCAATATAGGACTTAGGTTATCTCGATCTTGTTAAGTCAACTCTTTGACCTAACTAATCTGACACCTCCGAATCTCTATTCCTATGCATAGGACCTGCATCAAGAGGTCGGTCAGATATCAGCCTATGTGAGAAAGGATTGCCATCTCCTACTCAGGCTAGAGATTACATCTTAACAATCATTTGATGGTGCTTGATGAGTCCTCAATTTAACTCTTTAGATATTCATCCAAGCACCAGCCTCTATGATTCAATAATGGAATCAACAACTGTATGATCATTAAGATAGCCATGGTACATAACCCTAATTATACAGAGGGACCTATTATGCAAATTATTTATTCTTCATTTCAGATCAGGGAATGATATTTGCAATAACATGTATTGCATAATGGCTCGCCGTGGGCTCACATGTCCAACAGATACATCAACTACGAGAAAGTATCTCAACCACAGAAAAATCAAGCATAGATGCATGGAGAATTTTTAATGTGAAAAACCCTCAATGTGAGGGGAAAAATCACGGGGTTGATCGCAAACCAAAACCAAGCACTATAATCGAAGTAATCTCCCGTGAGAGGCTTACAAAAGGCTGACCCTCAATACGGTGCTACAAATCACCAAACATTGGAGAATAATCGAGAGGAGAAATATCACCCAATGGTAAATCAGTCGCCAAACTGTAGGGAAGAATGATGAAGAAAAACTGCTCCAAAGGTTACTCCTCCAAACTCCGCAGCAACTGTGAACTTTCTTTCTTCTTATCTCTCTTATTTCTTTCTTGTGCTAAGAGAGTTTGCGTTAGGATGAATCTGATATGCACCTCATACCCCCTATTTATACTCTATGGAGATGAGCAAATAAGGAAACATGAACTCCTACTTCCAATGCAAATAGGAAAAGATGACTCTTAATCCTAAAAGATAATTGATCTTTCCTTTTCCAAATAGGATTGCCAATGTCCTATATATATGGACTAGGTTCCCACAAGGAGGGGAACCCATCCAACATGTTCTAGGTCTATCGTCACACTATTCTGATTCCTTCAAGAATCAAGAAGTCCTCTTTAAATTTTCAGGGCATCTCGTTAGGTAGTGTCTTGGATTTGAAGACGATATGCCTCAAGAAGGCAAAAACGAAGAAAAACCATCAGATTAGATGAGCAGATGCAATCCTATGTCCCAACTGATGACCCATCTTTTAAGATCACTCATTCAACACTATCAGAAACGATGGACACCCGAGTCGAGATCTTTGGCCCCAACCAAACTCCATTACCACCACTGCTCGATGAGATCTTAGATCACAAGCTTCCTCGGGGGAGATCACCTCTAGCCGCGCAGCCTCTTCTTCGACCTCAGCCACTGGACACTCCAATCGGCATAGTTGTCTAGAGCACCTCCTTCGAAGAACCGTAAGATCAAAGGAACTTCTAGGTCATGCTTGATAGGGATAGTCGGTCCCCTATAAGGACCGGCCGATCCCCATCCGATGGCCCTCTGCATCACAACATCTGTTGTGCTACAACAGAGGATCCACTTTGCTCATCTTCACGCATGGATCAACTTCTGGGGGCAGATCGTCTGCTATAGGGGACCCCTGCTGTAGCGTAGGGGATCGTCAGATGGGGAATGGACGCCCCCTGACAGGGAGTCGGGGATAGTGAGCCCCCTGCTAAGGACACCCATTCCCCGATCCACTCTATTAACTTCTACGGATAGAGAATTAAATCTGAACCGTCGCATCTTTTCGGGAATATATTATGCCCAAACACACTCGGGGTCGGGGATTTGTTGAATTTGCAAGAATGACTATCCCCACGACAGTGCACGTGAGTCACGTGTGGTTGAACATTCATATCTATAATCCCAGGAGTCCAAGAATTAGCAGAACAGTCGAAAAACTGTTCTTTTATTGCAAATATACCGCTTTCCAAGGACTTTTTAGACAACTTTAGAACTTTTTATTACAAAAACACCCCTATATTAGAACCTAAACGTGTACACATTATTAATTGTTTTTAAGGCGATTTTTAAGGAAACTACCACGATTTTTTTATCTTGGATTTGATACATTTCTAGAGCTTTCGCAAAGTTGTATCAGTTTATTGGAATATATTAAATATTATCTTCTTCTTGTGTTGTTTTTTTATAGCTTGATTCTTCATTAAAATCGCCTCACATTCTCTTACACTTCATTTAGACTTCACTTCACATGCTTCTCACTTGGGATGAAAACGAATACAAATATATTCGTATTCGTTCGTATCTGCATTCGCCAAATAGAGGATATGGATGTCATTTTCTTGTATCTGACGAATACGAATGCAAATGTCCAATATTCGCCGAATACGAATACGAATATAATATCCTCAACATTGACGAATATGAATGTGAATACGAATGTTGAAAATTTTGAGGATACGAATATGAATATTCGTTTTTTGAAGGATACGAATACGAATACGAATATGAATATGAATGTTCAAATTCTGGATGATACCAATACTTACATGGTATACAAATAAGTAAGTTTGTTAAGCTTTCTTTTATTTTTTAGTTATATCTTTACATTTTCTTTTATTTTTTAGTTATTTTTTATGTACGTATTCACTAATAAAATATTTAATATATTTGCTATATAGTTATGAACCTAAAATGTTTATATCTTTTAAGTAAATTTGGACATGTATAACATTCGTATATTAATTTGTATTCCTTTGTCAAAATATCCGTATCCGATTACCAATAATCATTTTGCATTCATATTCATGTTTTGAGGATATGATTTTAAATTTTACACATTCGTGTGATATTCGTATTCGTATCGGGATTTTAAAAAGGATGAGGATATGGTAACACATATATTCGTATCCGTATCTGACCGTTTACATCCCTACTTCTCACACACATCCCTCACCTCTACTATATAGTAGTACATATTCTATATACATATCTTTATTTTTACATAGTAAATAACAAATTTTTTGAAAATATTTTCTTTTGTTATCAAAATTAAAAACAAATAAATATTTAATAAAACCAAACATATAAAAAATATTAGAGTATAGTACATACCGCATACCTATGTAGAATAAAAATATGAAATGCAAACACATTAACATTTAAAACATAAAAACAAAAAAACCACTATTCCCAAAACACCAAGAAGAAACTTAAAAATCGAGTGCATGCATACTTCACTAAATTCCAACCTAACTAAGATCACATTATTCGGATTTCTCCTCACAAACCAGAGCCTTCTTGTATTTGACACTCCTACACTTACATATATTATACACATGTTTGATAATCGCTTTTATGAGTTACATTGTTGTTAGGGCCTAAAAGCCTATATATAAAACCTCATTGAATTTGTATTTTCATCAGTATAACTTGTTGGAATTTTATTCCAAAGATGGACTTATATGTATATATATTCATAATCGATAATACTGTCAACTTTAATAATGTATCCCAATAAAATAAAAAGGTGATCAAATAAAAGATTTGGAAATTATTGGGGCATTAATGTATTTAGGATACATGGGAATGCATTATGTAGAGACCTAAAGTGTAATTTGTATTGCTATGATGGGTAGGAATGCAAATTACAAAAGCAGTTATAGAATGGGTCATGGTCCCCAAAACAACCAACATGCAAGTTTATCTCCTTTTGAAATCCCATCTTCATAGGGGAAGTTATGGACCCCTTACTCTTGATATAAGAAGACTCTCTTTTGCCGTGAAGAGAGAGAGAGAGAGAGAGAGAGAGAGAGAGAGAGAGAGAGAGATTATCGAGAGAAGGAGAGGTAAAGGCAAGGATTGTTGGCTTGTTTTGGTAGGCTGCCTACAAGCTTTGATGGCGTCCACGCAACCAGGTATTATTTTTTTACCTTACCATATTTGTTATATTAACTTCTCCATCAAATATCATTGATCATCATTTATACATCTATTTGTTCTTAAAGATCTTTATGGAGATAGCATGAATTTTATTAATTAGAAATTGACATGCATGTAATTAAAAGATGATTCACGCCTTTCCTCTTTTTATTCACACGTTATATTTATCATTTGTTGTAACACCCTTTGATATAGTTATTTTCATGTTGTTAATGTTTTAGTTAAAACCCTTTGTCATTATTTTGTCGACTTGAGGATTGGTTTATCATCGTGTTTAGTTTGTATATGTCATGCTTGTACACACAAAAGGTATTAAAATTCTTGTGATTGATTTAAAGTTTACATAATTTATTTTTGTTAAGAAAGGAATACCCATCAAGTTTAAGATTCAACAATGGTTATGGGCCCACAGTTTCCCATTAGGGCATTTTTTTGTTGTTAAAATTTAACAACAGTTTTGAATATAGGGATGGTTTTTTACATATTTTGATATACATTTATTTAAATAATATGTCACGAAAGTGGCCGATGTTGTTGAAATTAATGTGTGATGAAATATAAACGGCTATGCATTATTAATTTATATGGATGATATTTACCCAAAGGAAAATTGATATCCATTAGAAATTATGCATATGGTTTAGTATTAAATATGTGATGATTATTTGGTTATCGTGCAAATATTAAATCCACCCAAAGGTCGATTTCTATTTGGTACGTTATTATCATCAATATTTATTACTACGTCAAGATATCGTTCACAAGTTATATTTTTATTCAAAGATAAAACCATAATGGAGTGGTAGATATCTTTAGATGGGATTATACCTATATTCAAAAAAATTTTATTTGCAGTTATGTGAGCATTTATGTTATTTTTTTCAGATATGAATTCCTCTAATATAACTGCTACCATCAATTCGATTCCAATGTTAAATGGCTCCAATTTTAAGTCACGGCAGGAGAACTTGTTGATAGTTCTCGGGGTCATGGATCTTGACCTTGCGATAAGGATTGACTCTCCTCCACCACTTACAGATAAGAGTACCTCTGATGAAAAGAGGGAAAAAGAAAAGTGGGAGAGATCAAATCGCATGTGCATGATGATAATGAAAGAGCCATTCCGGAAGCATTCAGGGGCACTATGTCTGAGAAAATAATTATTGATGAAGAATTCCTTGCCGATATTGAAAAAAAGATTTGCCAAGAATGAAAAGGCTGAATTGGTACATTCTTGACTAGTCTGATTTCAATGCGGTATAAGGGAAAAGGTAACATCAGGGAGTACATCATGGAGATGTCTCATCTTGCTTCTAAGTTAAAAGCACTCAAACTTGAACTCTCTGAGGACTTGTTGGTGCATTTGGTTCTGATATCTCTTCCTCCTTCACTTAACCAGTTTAAGGTGAGCTATAACTGTCAGAAAAAGACTTGATCTCTGAATGAGCTCATCTCATACTGTGTTCAGGAAGAGGAAAGGCTAAAGCAAGATAAGACAGAAAGTGCTCATCTTGCCTCCACCTCTAAGGGAAAGGGCAAGAAAAGGAAGCAGGAAAAGGAAGCTGCAGTCACAGTACCTCATAAGAAACAACAAAATAAGGAACCATCTGCTACGGGTTGTTTCTTTTGTGGAGCTGAAGGACACAGGAAGAAGCAGTGCACAAATTATCACACTTGGCGTGCTAAGAAAGGTACGCTTCATAGTTTGGTTTGTTAAGAAATTAATTTGACTTCGGTACCACAATACACTTGGTGGCTAGATTCTGGAGCTACTACTCATGTTAGTGTCTCCATGCAGGGCTGCCTGAGCTACCGAAAACCCAGTCAAGCTGAAAAGTACCTCTACGTGGGGAATGGTGAATCAGTAGATGTCGAAGTAATAGGAAAATTCAGATTATTGCTGAAGAGTGGCTTTTATCTTGATCTAGATGGAACTTTTGTTGCTCCTTCTTTTCGTAGAAATTTAATTTCAGTTTATCTTTTGGATAAAGCTGGTTATTTTATTTCTTTTGGTGATGGAAAACTTAGTCTATTTCAAAATTCTATCCTCATTGGTTCTGGTTTCTTGTCTGAATTTGATCGCCTTTATTGCTTGAATACGGTTGCCTCTTATAGTGAATCATTTCTTACTACAACAGGAGGTATGAAAAGAAAATCTACAGTTACAGATTCAGCATCATTATGTCACAAACGATTAGGGAACATATCCAGGTCAAGGATAGAAAGGCTTGTGTCAACTGAAATTCGAAGTTCCTTAGATTTCACAGATTTTGATATATGCGTGAACTGCATAAAAGGGAAACAAACCAATAAAAGGAGATTTGAAGCCAATAGGTCATTAGACGTTTTAGAACTTATACATACAGATATTTGTGGTCCATTCCCTACGGTTGCTTGGAATGGACAACAATATTTTATAACGTTCATAGACGATTTTTCTAGATATGGCTACATATATCTCATTCATGAAAAATCTCAATCATTGGATGTGTTCAAAAAGTTTAAGGCCGAAGTTGAGAATCAACTCGGTAAAAGGATTAAAAGCGCTAGATCTGACCGTGGTGGTGAATACTATGGCAGATATGACGGTTCAGGTGAACAACATCCATGACCTTTTGCAAGATAACTCAAAGAATGCAGTATCGTCCCACAGTATACCATGCCAGGGTCACCGACCATGAATCGTGTAGCTGAAAGGCGAAACAGAACACTTAAGGATATGATGAGGAGTATGATTTGTCATTCTACCTTGCCAGAGTCTCTTTGGGGAGAAGCACTCAAGACTGCAGCATATATCCTAAATAGAGTTCCAACTAAGGCAACTAATAAAACCACATATGAACTTTGGACGGGCAGGAAGCCCAGTCTAAACCATTTTCATGTTTGGGGATGTCCAGCTGAGGCAAGGCCTTACAAGCCAAATGAAAAGAAACTGGATGCAAGAACAATTAGTTGTTACTTTATTGGATACTCTGAAAGATCAAGGGGGTACAAATTTTATGATCCCACAATTAAGTCCATTTTTTAGTCTGGTAATGCTAGATTTTTTGAGGATGTTGAGTTTGCGAGGGGAGATAAAGGTAAAGACTTTGTCTTTGAAGAGGAATATGTTGACATTCCCTCAGGTGTTGTTAGAATTGATAGGGATCACATTCCTATCATTTCTGATGACACAAATATTCAAGACAATGTTACTGAATCAAGCCAAAATGAAATTATAGAGGAACAAACGTCAATACCTCATGAATCTTTGCCATTAAGAAGATTTACTAGAGAGAGAAGAAGTGCAATATCAGGTGAGTATATTGTATTTCTCCAAGAACAAGATGTAGACATTTGAGTGATGGAAGATGATCCAATCACCTTTCATCAAGCCATGCAAAGTATTAACTCTCTAAAGTGGATAGATGCCATGAATAAGGAAATTAAATCCATGAAGGATAACAATGTGTGGGAACTTGTCCCATTACCTGAAGGTGTGAAACCCATTGGTTGCAAATGGATATTTAAAACCAAGAGGGATTCAAAAGTGATGTGGAAAGATACAAAGCACGCCTTATTGCAAAAGGATTTACACAAAAAGAAGGCATTGATTATAAAGAGACTTTCTCTCCAGTTTCTTCGAAAGAATCTTTCAGGATTATAATGGCATTAGTTGCATTCTTTAATTTAGAATTGCATCAGATGGATGTAAAGACAACATTTCTCAATGGTGACATTGACGAAACAATATATATGGTGCAACCAGAAAACTTTGTGTCGGGAGACCTAAAGAATATGGTCTGCAAACTCAAGAAATCCATCTACGGACTCAAACAGACTTCGAGACAATGGTATTTCAAATTTCATCATGTGATCATCTCTTTTGGTTTTGAGATGAATTTGGCTGATGAATGTATATACCATAAATTTAGTGGGAGTAAACATATTTTCTTTGTATTATATGTTGACGACATCTTTCTTGCTAGCAATGATATGAACCTTTTATAGGATACCAAGAAATTTCTCTCAAAGAATTTTGATATGAAAGATCTTGGTGATGCTTCTTTTGTTTTGGGTATTGAGATATATCGGGATCGTTCTCAGCATATCCTTGGTTTATCTCAAAAGAGCTATATTGAAAAAGGTTCTCAAAAGATATGGCATGCAAGATTGTAGACCATCTGATACCCCCGTGGCTAAGGGAGACAAGTTCAGTCTAAATCAGTGCCCTAAGAATGATTTTGAGAAAAGGGAGATGCAAAGAATTCCTTATGCATCAGTAGTTGGAAGTCTAATGTATGCGCAAGTTTGTACTCGTCCAGACTTGGCATATATTACAGGGATGTTGGGCAGATATTTGAGCAATCCAGGACAGGATCATTGGAAAGCAGCTAAAAGGGTCCTGAGATATTTACAAAGAACGAAAGAATATATGCTCACATATAGGAGGTCGGACCAACTTGAGATCATTGGCTATAACGACTCCGATTTTGCTGGATGTCAAGATAGTATGAAGTCTACATCAGGCTACATCTATCTACTTGCTGGGGGTGCTATTTCTTGGAAGAGTGCTAAGCAGTCTCTTATAGCCTCTTCCACTATGGCAGCAGAATTCATAGCTTGTTACGAGGCATCCAATCATGGAATTTGGGTGTGAAATTTTGTCACTGGGCTGCGTATAGTTGATGGTATTGAAAGACCATTGAAATTATTTTGTGACAACAAATCAGCAGTCTTATATTCCAATAACAACAGGAGTTCGACAAAATCTAAGCATATAGACATCAAATTCCTGATGGTTAAAGAAAGAGTACAAAGTGGACAATTATCTATTGAGCATATCGGTACAAACTCCATGATTGCGGATCCGCTTACTAAAGGATTGCCACCCAAAGTATTTCATGATCATATGATGAATATGGGTGTCGTTTCAGTTAAAGATATTCAGTTTTAGTGGGAGTTTGTAATTTTGAAATGCTTGTAAACAGTTTTATTTGGTATTTGGGAAATTCAGTTAAGACATTATGGTTATTGTTTTTGTAAAACAATTATTTTATGTTCACTATATTATTCGTCAAGTCTGATCTCATTCAATGGACCAGTTGGAAATTGATATGTTAAGATCGCATAGCATATGATTTCCATGCTACATACCCATGTTCTTATCCTTGTTATTAAGTTGTATTAACATATGTGACCATTAAAGGTTAAGTTACTATGATTGTAAAATAGCCATTTTGATCATATGCCTGATACAACTGGTAGACATGATTTATGGATATTCATAAAAGTGATGACAGAAAGGTTGAGCTCATTCGAATATTATGCGATTATAATATGTACACATATAGTCCAAGTAGGAGATTGTTGGAATTTTATTCCAAAGATGGACTTATATGTATATATATTCATAATCGATAATATTGTCAACTTTAATAATGTGTTCCAATAAAATAAAAGGTGATCAAATAAAGGATTTGAAAATTATTGGGGCATTAATGTATTCAGGATACATGGGAATGCATTATGTAGAGACCTAAAGTATAATTTGTATTGCTATAATGGGTAGGAATGCAAATTACAAAAGCAGTTATAGAATGGGTCATGGTCCCCAAAACAACCAACATGCAAGTTTATCTCCTTTTTGAAATCCCATCTTTATAGGGGAAGTTACGGACCCCTTACTCTTGATATAAGAAGACTCTCTTTTGTCGTGAAAAGAGAGAGAGATTATCGAGAGAAGGAGAGGTAAAGGCAACGATTGTTGGCTTGTTTTGGAAGGCCGCCTACAAGCTTTGATGGCGTCCATGCAACCATGTATTATTTTCTTTGCCTTACCATATTTGTTATATTAACTTCTCCACCAAATATCATTGATCATCATTTATACATCTATTTGTTCTTAAAGATCTTTATGGAGATAGCATGAATTTCATTAATTAGAAATTGACATGCGTGTAATTAAAAGATGATTCACGCCTTTCCTCTTTTTATTCACACGTTATATTTATCATTTGTTGAACATCCTTTGATATAATTATTCTCATATTGTTAATGTTTTAGTTAACGCCCTTTGTCATTATTTTGTCAACTTGAGGATTGGTTTATCATCGTGTTTAGTTTGTATATGTCATGCTTGTACACGCAAAAGGCAATAAAATTCTTGTGATTGATTTAAAGTTTACATAATTTGCTTTTGTTAAGAAAGGAATACCCATCAAGTTTAAGATTCAGCATAACTGGGTCCCTTCTAGGAGCTTGACCCGTGTAAACAACTCTCTTAATGCAGGCATCGTGCGGGAACATTGTTGTTGTTGATTGCTTGGCTTTGACATTGCACTACACTCTTCATTATTTATTGC
The DNA here is from genome assembly GCA_037367405.1 of Ottelia alismoides. Taxonomy (NCBI): domain Eukaryota; kingdom Viridiplantae; phylum Streptophyta; class Magnoliopsida; order Alismatales; family Hydrocharitaceae; genus Ottelia; species Ottelia alismoides. Next base: position 620,746 of record JAZKJV010004266.1, on the reverse strand, counting down.
GACGGATATAGACTCTTTTCATTTCTATCCATGCTTTCGGAGATTTACATCTTTCAATTCTTATTCTAACATACTATTCCTCGTCTAAAGTATTATTTTGATCCTATAACTCGTGTCTTTAGATGTTCCCGCCATCAGACAATCGATTGGGGAATGCACATGCCTGTAGTAGTAATGGCTTAGTCATTTACCCTTGAACCAACTCATTAGAAAACATATTGAATAGGTTTTCCATCCATTAGGTAGTTTGACCCTGAGTTTTTTTTGTTTCTTTTGTGTTTTATTTGTTTTTTGTTTCTTTTACTTAATGGATCGATACAAGGGAAAGGAAGTTAACTCAAGGGTCCAGATGGTGGACACATATGAAACTAAATAGATCTGGAAAGAGGTTAACCATGAGCTTAATGAAGTCATCATGTTACCGATCACTCTAGAGGGTACACTTTATCTGTTTGAAAAATCTATGCTACAAACGAAAAGACCTATGTAATCTAGACAATTATAACTTTCACCCAGTTGAGTATGAACTGGAGGTTTGCTTTGTGTAATGTTTGTAGTGTGCATCAATCTCCACACCCAACCTGCTTTTCCCATTTGCTACTTATTAGATTTCATGCTCCAGATCACTTCTTTTTAGTCAAGAATGGAGGAGGAAATCAAATTCTGCTCGAACTTTGCAAGAATCTCGCTAACTGACTGATGACCGACATTCTCATTCATTTGGGATGACTCTCTTCCCACCTGTGACATGGGATAACCCTTATCCAAGTTCAATAAAAATCTATGAGATAGGTCAGATGCCTTGGATCGAGTCACCTTGGGCACGAAGGAGCATGACCCGACGCTCATCTCTACTTAAAGCCATCTGGGAGATTCATGAAGGCTATCCTCTTTCCTCAATATTGTTCATTAACATGCCAAACATCTTGGATGATATGCTTCAGAGACTAAGATCATTGCTAATGCTAAGAATTAAGGATGATGATGCCGTTTTAAGTAGTCCGACGATAGTTTTTAATTTTATAGGTCCAAACGGATCCATGTGGTCCCTTTTTCGAAATAAAATGGATGATGCGTTCAGGAGGGTTGACTTTGCAATTCAAAAAATACTAACGATGCAGCTTGTTGCTTGCTTGTCTCATGTTTCGGAATAAACTTTTTTTCTTCATCTATCATTAAAGATTGACCGATAACAGAATAAAAAAAGAAATAAATAAATAAATTTGAATTGCCCGCGCTTTGATTCTTCCATATCCATAGGACATGTGGGGACAAATTGCGTACTCTTCCTTCTTATTTGGCCGACGGCTAAGGAAACAGTTTGAAATAAGGTGCCATTTACTAATAAAATAAAAGAAATATCAGAACGAGGATCTGCCATAGATTTGTAGGCTGTAATAGATCCTCGAAGATCTGGCATTCGTCCTCCATGTATCAATCTAAAAAAGCAAGTTGCATTAGGGCACGTCAATTAAATAAACGAGTTTCAACGACTCCTGATCTTCACCATTAAATTAAATAGTGAGATTATAGAAAACTCAACCTGTCGTTGCCACATCAACTACATTTCTACAGGGGGAGCATAACAATAAATATATGAATATTTTTTGCCCGTCTTCAGAATTGCGATCTTGTCATGACCTTATTACATTCGGCCTTACGTGGCATATCTTTGGCATTTTGGCCGACTATTTGTGTAGAAATACAAAAGAACTTTTAAAGGAAATAGATAAGAAAGGATAAGGAAGATAAGATATTGTTTCTCTTCAGTTGGATGAAGAGGATAAAAAGGGATAAGTAGTATTTATTTAATATTCTCTGTTCGTAGTAGGTGATGAATCTCCATTTAAATCCTAGCTAATGCATGTAAATACACATAATCTGTACATATTAACATCCATTCTTTGTTATATAAATATTGTATAAAATACTGGTTTTAATGTCAAAATTATAAAATAAATGAAAGAAAAGAAAAAGAATAAAATACCAAAGATATTTTATGACCCTATACCCCCAGAGTAATTCAAGAATTGATTTGGTCGAAAGAGAATAAAGTAGGGAGAGATAAGGGCCAATAGATCCAATAAATCCCTATTCTTTAATTTATTATTTATTCATTTTGGGACCTATTTTATTTTCTACTTTTTATACCTCAAATAAAAAAATTTGTCGTGAAAGCTGTAGATAGAAAAACACAAAATTGAGTATATATGAAAATAATATATATTGTACTTTTTATACAAAAAATAAGAAATCAAAATTCCAACTTCCCATACCCATATCTCTCAAATAAAAATTCAAAATATATCGAAATCACCTTTAATTGTATATAACTTTTAATAAGCTATTTAATGAAGGTGGTTTCATATTTTTTTGGAGTTAAGGTGTGAAAGTTAGATTTTGCACCCCTAGTGTACAATACACCCTAATAAAGATTTTATTTATTCTTTATTGTTATAATTTTATATTGTTATAATTGTGAAAATATTACTTATAATATATGTATGTATTAAAATTAAAATAAAACAATAAATAAAATATTAAAATAAAAAACTTATATAAAATACATAGATGAAATATATACACAAATAAAAATATTTACTACCGTATTTATTTAAGTGCATATATTACTTCATAAAAATATAATAAAAATATATTTATGTATATAAAAACAAGTTATAAATGTATAAAATAATAAAGTAAAATAACAAAATCAAAAATACAAAATAAAAATAAAATACATAAACATAGGTAAATATCTATAAATAAAACCGTAAAAACTAACTTGTAATAAATAACTTCTAAAAAATAAATAAAATCATAATAAAATAATATAGAAAATAACAAACATATTTTTATAACTTTATTTTAATAAATCTTTTATTAATTAATTTTGATTTCATAAATAATTTTCAGGATGATTTTTCCTGGCTAGTCCACGTGGACCAACCAGGTTGAGGTGCCAGTTAACTCTGGTCAACTATATGCCCCTCATCTTGTAGCTGTCAGACCTAGCCGCTGACCCTTTTCTCGATTTTTTACACGTTTATTCCTTCACCAATTAGCACGGATTCCTTCTAACTATTTCTTCCTCGATCATCACACCTACTCATGGGCATGATTTTTCGGCCAATGGGCCACTGAATTATTGTCGTCTCCTCGATCTTTGGCCTGCTCCAGTTACATTGTACATATCTCCCTTAGATTATCCTTCTCTATTTTGAAGCACATTGGACCAAGTTTACCCCTCTCTGGAGCTCTGGATCGAGGAGGGTGACAACCTCCTCTCCAGCTTTTTTGCGGCAGAGTTGAACGTAGTTTAGGTGCTTCTATCATCATCTTTGGCCACCTGGTCATCGAGGTCTAACCTTGCAGCTCATGCTGCTGGAGGTACTTATTTTACTACTTAGATAGCTTAAATCCTAGGATTTCAATTCTTCTTATTCTTTTGCATTATTTTTTCGTTATTTAGTGTTAAATTCCCCCATCATAGTTCGCCACAACCCAACTCCAGCGAACCATCTCCATCATCTCCGACCAGTGCTGCAACCCGATGACCACCTCCAATCCTTTCCCTATGCTACTGCTACACCCACCATATCTCTATACAACCAGGACCATTGTGTATCTATGTATCGTGCCTCCCTCCTTCGCTCATCGGAGGTACGAACGCCACACTCCATCACCCACCTATGCCAATAAGCTCCCATAACCTTCGTCGTTGTTTGCTGGGCATTTTTACAGGTACTGGCGGGCCAAAGGACCCTTCAGTGGTCGATTTTGAGGTTCATCGGAGATACCTGGGTGGTTGAACTTCTTTCACCTCGCGTCGGTGCACCATCAGTCCTCACACCCATTTGAGGTCACCGACCATTCGAGGATTCTTCCCGGAAATGATTAAGGTATTTTGAGCTTTGCAACATGACGAAGGAGGCTGGTCTTGCCGGAGGAAGTTCGCATCTGCGGAGCTTCTTCCTAGTTTTTCCTCTGCCCCCCTCTGTCGTCGATCTTCGCCTTCTTCTTCCTACGCTCCAACCATCGTTGGATCCGTGCCTCCACCGACCATACGGTCTGATACGTGCTCTAATCGTGGGCATAGATTCGCGAAATGTCATGGACCGTGCCTTCGGGGTGGGTACTTTGCACTTTTAACCCCAGCCATTTTTTGTATTTAATAATTAAAAGTCAATCATTCATCTGTCATTATTTTACTTTTGTGTAATTTGCAAAAAGACCCTCTAGGTTTCATTATTTACATTCGAATCCACGCCATCTTACCTCTCGCGCGGTTCCACTTGAGGTGGGCATTTTGCGTGCAAGCCCTTGGAATTTTTTGTATTTCATTTGACCCAAACACTTTTAACCCCGGCCATTTTTTGTATTTAATAATTAAAACTCAATCATTCATCTCTCCTTATGTTGCTTTTGTGTAATTTGCAAAAGGCCCTTTAGGTTTCATAATTTACATTCGAATCCACGCCATCTTACCTCTCGCGTGGTTCCACGTGAGGTGGGAATTTTGCATGCAAGCCCTTGGAATTTGTTGTATTTCATTTGACCCAAACACTTTTTATTCCAGTTATAATAATTTTCTAAAAATTGCAACAAGGACCCTAAGTTCTATTTGAATTACGTTTATGCCCCTATTAGTATATGCATTTTTATGAGTTGTTCTATTTATTAAATATATCAATTGTGCTCAAAAAATCCCCAAAAATACGATTAAGCACCTGACATGTTGTAGATCTACTCCACAATTTTGCAACTCATTTTAAGCACTTTTTTTTATTTTCTAAAAATCATTAGAGCATATTTTTTCTATCTATTGTATAAAATACCAAAAAATATAAAAAATGGAAAAATTAAAAAAATATATAATATTTTTGTTTATTTATTTATTTGCAACTCCATGACTTGAAAATCCCTAAAAGTATAAAAATAAAATTCATAAAAATAAAAAAACTCCAAAATCTAGTATAAAAAGATTAAAAATTCCTAAAAATATTAAAAATATTATTTCATATTTTATAATTTCCTTTATATTATAATCTATCTATTATAATTAATTTAAATAATTTTGGTATTTATTTGATATTTTTAATCTTCATTTCAATTTCAGGTATTTATTAAATCCATGATTTATGACATTTTTTACTTTAAAAATAAAAAAAATTACAAAATTCACTAAAATAGTAAAAAAATATTTATCCACATAAAATATTTAATTCTGAATTTTCTCTTTATTTTTAGTTGTATTTATATTTATATTATCCTATATTTTATATATAGTCTTATATATCCTTTGCTACCAATTTAAAAGAAAAGGAATACAAAATCAGAAAAATATAAAAGAAAATATAAAAAATAAAATTAAAGAAAAATATAATATTATAAAAACAAAAGGAAAAAAATATAAAATTAAGAACCCACATAAAAAATAGACAAGGAGGAACACACGATCATTTTTGTGCATTTCATTGCCCAATCTAACAGTTTTGCTCCATGTGTTTGACACTCTACACTATTGCACTATACACATATTTTGTAGAGTTAAATAAAAGAAATTTTAACTCCACACTTTTATTTCATTGCTTGATTATTATTGTGAGTTAATTATTGAATTAGTCCAAGGTTCTCGTCGGTCACTTCGATGATTGTGCTCTCGCCTTGTGTAGAACACACGACCGATAAAATTTCTGGCTTTTCAGTAGGGAGATGATAAAGGGATTATGCTAGATAAGATTGTTAGATAAGTGGTAGTTATTTTTATTTCTTTTTGAGAGGGAGAGTCATATGATGTACGACCGATAAAACCTTATTAGTCATTTTAACTCCAGGATCAAAACATTAATCATGTACGGAGGAAGATGAATTAGATATCCCTTCTTATTTCTCAAATGAAAACCCCCTTAAAGCACAACTCTAATCACTTGAGAACAAACAAGAGAGATTGGGTGGGAGAGGGATCTTGAGAGACGAGGTTCCTACCTTTCAATCCATTTATTTTTCCTTCCGATGCAAGGTATATTTATAGGACATGAACCCCTAGTGTCACAAGGATATGGTGACATATTTAATCTTTGATTTGAGTAAATAATTCTATGTGAAATATCCATGTAGCTTGGTAATGAGTACCAGAAAGTCCCTGAATAACTCGGAAATGAATATCATGCCCAGTGATCTAGCTATCTTCCTCTAGACGTGCCTATTCCGGAGCATCTCTGCGTCTCGAAGGTTTTTTATCAGTTGCGCCCCTTCGAGATATTGCAATATATAGTTATACCCCACCCCTTTTTGTCATCGTTCTATTATGCATGCTCCTATGTTACTTTAGTCATCAATAAGTTGGACTTAACCATGGTTTTTTCAAATCATGGTGAGGTTAAGAGAGGTACAACTGTCTAAACACTTCCCCTATCCATCCTCCTCCTTCTACCTATCTTCCTCTACCTCATACCCTATGAACTCCTCCTTCACTGTCCTCATCAATGCATGGAACTTTGTCGAGTTAAATTGCAGATGGGGTTCGGTGCTCTCAATAGTGGGTTAGTTGTGTATTGGGACCAACGAGGAGTCTTTGTGGCTTCGATGCCAAGGGGGCAATGTGGTGGGGTGGTGGATGCGGTGTAAGAGCAGGGGGTGGAGGAGGACAAGGGGGTGAAGGAGGAGAGGAGCAGAGGAGGAGGTGGTGGTAGTGGAGGAGGAACAGGGGGCGGTGGAGGACATGGTTGGAGACAAAGGAGGGGGTGCTGGAGGTGGGGATGGAGGAGGAGGCGTAGATGTAGGAAGAGGGGGGAGAGGGATCCAAAGAAGGAGGCTGAGGTGGAGGATAATGGGGAGAGGGAGGAGGGTGAGCTGGAGTAGGGAGACTAGGTTAGAGGAGGAGGGGGAGGAAGGGGAGATGGTAGAGGAGATGGGGGGAAAGGGATAAGGGGGAGTCAGAGGTGGAGGAGGATGAAGGGGAACCGCAGGAGGAAGCTGGGCGGAGGAGGAGGCTGGGGAAGAGGAGGAGCATGGACGGTGGAGAAGCAGGGTGCGACAGAGGAGGGGAGGAGCTGGAGCCGGAGGAGGAGGTTAGGTAGAGGAGGAGGAGGAGGCTGTGGCAGAAGGGGGTGATAACCGAGATTTTGCGAGGGTCAAAATATGTCTTCACAAGGTGAAGACAAAGTCGATGTGGCAACCGCTCACGAAATCCCAATTAATCAACAATTAAACCACAATAAAAATTAAGCCATGAAAAGAAAACATATGGAATTAAATTTTATTATAACTCTAGAATGAAGTGTATAGTGCAAGTATGTGTAGAGAGTCGAACACAGGGAGCGAACGGGAGAAAGGAGGCAATTGAATGCACAAAATTGTGTTCTTCTTGTTGTCTATGTATTATTGTGGGTTTTAATTTTTGATTTTTAAAATTTATTTTATACTTTTTTATTGTTTTTTAATTTAATATTATTTATTTCCTTTTTATATTTTCTGATTTTTATGTTCTTTTCTTTTTAAATATATAATATAGAAAATAAAAGGCTACATATATAATATGGGATAATTTAGATAAAGATATAACTAAAAAATAAAAAAATACATAACTAAATATTTTTAGGTTTTAAAATTTTCTACTATTTTTTGTGATTTTTAAGGATTTTTGCTAATTTTTATATTTTTAAAGTAAAAAATATCCCAAATTGGGGATTAAATAAATAGATTATATTGAAATGGAAATTAAAATTGCAAATAATATCCAAAATTTTTCAAATCACTTTTAATGGATAAATAATAATATAAAGAAAATTAAGAAATAGAAAATGATATTTTTGGAATTTTTAGATTTTTATAATGAATTTTAGAGCTTTTTTATTTTAAGTCTTTTCTTTTTCTATTTTTAGTGATTTTTTACCTGAAGGCTTAAAATACTTAAATAAACAATATGTATTTGGAATTTTTCAATTTTTTTTATTTTTATGGATTTTTAAGTCAAATAAGGAATATTTATGCTCTTTTTGATTTTAAATAAATAGGAAAAAGCCTGAAAATGCAAATCTAAAATTACAGAGTGAAAATATAATGAAATAGGAGCTTAACTCTATTTTTTGGTAATTTTTGGAGCATGAACACTATATTTAATAAATAGAGCAAACACCCAAAAATCAATGAACTAATAGGGTCATAAATGCAAATAAGATATAACACAGTACTGATCTTGCAATTTTCCCAAAATTATATAATTGATATTTTATTTTAAAGGATCAACTATAAATAATAAAAGTCAGGAGGGCCTCGATGCAAAATAGTGCACCTCACGTGGATGACCATGTGAGGTGATCTGGTAGAGGACCAATATGCTATTACAACAAAACCTAAGGTCCTACTTGCAAATGTACTAAAAAAAATTCAAACGTTACGATTAATTACAAGACTAAATATTAAATGTGACAAAATGGGAGATTTAGTATGCAAGTTACCCCCGCTCAACGTCCCATCGTGCGGCTGGAAATTTCCCACTTGACACGCGTCAATCCCACGGTGTGCAATACCCCTTCGTCGTCTCAGCCGGCTGAGATCATATTTCTGGGGAGATATCAACGGTTCGGGTGAGACCCGATCGAACGACAAATGCAACTCGCGAAGAACAGGGCGAGGATCTACGGCTCGGAGGACACTGGAGGATTTATCATTACGAATTTAGGAACGAGAAAGAAAGACAATATTGTTCCATTATCATTGTGAATTTATCATTATAAAAATCATCTCCCGTTAGTATGTTTGCACTTCTGCACCACTCATAAATTTACATAATGTTGATCCAACAAGAACCGGAAGTACAAAATTAGATAATAAGAAGATTTATTACGACTATCAACAACACAACCTAATTTATATTTTAAATTATAATATAATAAGTATGTAATGTAATAACACATATTGACGACATTTAAGCTGTAATAACGTGTGATGGCATTCAAAGTTGCATGATTCAATTTTTTTTGCATGTGTAATAATGTATATTAGAATAATTTTGCATGTTATTCAACACTACATAATCACGTAATGTGTAATAGAAATTGTAGCATGATCGATGTTGTAATAAATATGGTGTAATGTTTTCCTGTTATGGTATCGTATAACACATTTGATCTCAATAAAACAATCTTTATCTATATATGATTCAACATGATTTGGTATTTATGTTGGATTATATGGTTCTTAGATATAAACAATTCTTGTTGTATATATCACCCCACAGATCTGGACATATCATTTTATGTCCCACGAGCTACTAAAATTCTAATTCCATCTTAGCATGCAAGTGATATCAGAATGGCATTTTCTTTAGAATAATGTCCTCCTTAATTGATGTTAATCTAATTAATCTAATTCCATCTTGGCATTTTCTTTTGAATATAACGTGTCAAGAAAAAATGTAAGTCCCCACTTCGGTGAGGTCCGGCGACGCCTGTCAAGTGAACTTAGGGTGCGTTCGGTTCGGGAATAAGCAGGAACAAGGATGGGGAATAATGAGAATAAAGGTCTATTCTTTGTTCAGCTAGAGGATAGGAATAAGGAGAATAAGGTAAAGTAAATGTAGGTAAGGTGGGATAAAGATAGGAACAAGCGTGAAATAAGATGGAATAATAGGGAATAGTCGTACCACTGGAAACCGTGTCGGAAGGAGAATTGACCCGTTATTCCAGGGTCTATTCTCCAACCGAACACGCCCTTAGTGAAGCGCCCACTGCCATTGGAACGCGCTTTACAGGGGTAAATGGCATACATATCTCCTGCCTTTTTGTTTTGTTTAATTGGTCCTGCATTTGTTGCACATTTTATTTTTTTGTAAATTTGCAAAGGAACCTTTAAGTTTATTTCATACTATTATTGGGTCCTGCCCATGTCACCTCACATGCCATCTCACGCAAGGCGACATTTTGCACTTAAGTCCTTATGGGTTTTGTATTTTATGTTTTGTCCTTAAAGTTTGAATATTAGTTGTAACTTTTTTTAGAAATTTGCATGATAACCTTAGACTTTATTTTTAATTGCAAAAATACCCTTCCTAGTTTAATAATTTTTGTACTTGTATTTTATTCATTAAAAAATAAAAAAGAGCCCATTTTGACTTAAAAGTTCCAAAAAATATAAAACTATATTTTAAAATTCCAAAAAATTGTATTTGTTAGTGACTGTATTTTGTGCCTCTAGACAAAAAATCACTAAAAATAGAAAAAGACTACAAATTTAAAAGCTTCAAAATCTATATATCAATTACGAAAAATCCTACAAAAATCTAAAAATTACATTTTCTATTTTTGAATTTTATTTTATTTATTTATTATTAATTAAAAATAGTTTTGTAATTTTTTTAGACTTTTTGTTATTTTTAGTTTCCAAAACAATTTGACCTATTTACCTTGTTCATTGTTTACATTATTTATTCAATTTAAAATATAAAAAATAGTAAAAAATATATAAAATATCAAATTAGAGAAAAATATAAAAAAGGAGAAAAGTATTTTTATTGAGTGAATTCTGAGTATTTAGAGGTATTTATATTTATATACCAACCTATATAGTGTATTTAGACCTATATATACTTATATCATTACTTTTAATATTATCATAATAATTCCTAAATCATAAAATTATAAAAATTGCAAATTAAAAACAAATATTGTATATAAATTAAAATCCATAAAAAATATATAAAATTAAATCCCATAAAAATTCAAATACCACAAAGAAAAACCCAAAACCATTTATTGTCTTTATTTGCCAATTTTTTATTGTCTGTCCTCCGTTATTTCCTAAGTTCGATCCTAACTATACTTGTCCACCATACATCTATTTGTAGGGCATATAATTTTTATTCACACTTTATTGCTTTGTTTTAATCTATACATTTTGCAGGTTAATTATTGTTCGATTTGACATTTGTTAGCAGCCGCCTCAGCGACATTTTATCTTCGTCTTTTATGAGGGTATTATTTTAGACCCTCGCAAAAGTCCTCTCAACACTTGTGCAGGACTCAGAGTTTTGGTTGTAGTGAGGTCATCCAGCTTCTAACTCATCTCCGCTAGGCTCTTCACCAGTTGAGCCAAGTTGTCGAGAGCGGGATTCACATGCGCAACCTTGGATTATTCAATGTGTTGATCACATTGAGAATAGTAATGTTTGTTGAGGCCGTGAATGGTAATGTTGAGAATGAATTGAGTAGGATTCTACTGATAGTGTTGAGGAGGAGGGGGATACTGATTATGTTGAGCAGCCACATAATTCCCATATGGTTGGTACTTGCGGTACGTCAGCTGTTAATATTGAGTGTTTTGTCTCCAACTGTTATGATATGGTGGAGATTGATGCTGTTGAGGTTGGTGCTGGACAAACTTCATATCATGAGGTTGGTGGTGCGATTGAATGGCAGTGGACTGCCCTTGGTGGTGTCCGTCTAGACGTGCTAGTTGTGCATCATTTGTTCCAAATGTTGTTCACCTCCTGAATTTTGGAGTGGAGGTGGGAATGCATCCACATAGGATGGGTAGGGCTCAGGTTGGTAGACGACCATATGCCGTTGCTATTATTGCTGGGGTTCCTGATCAGGAGCTTGCACATAATATATGTACTGGATCGGCTGCACTAGACTCAGATGTGGTTGTTATGGCAAAGACGACTTTTTCATTTCAATGGGAGCCTCGGTGGATGGGCTCGCAGACTTGTAAGAGTTGATTGTACTGAAAAACAGCTTCGACTGCTTGGTAATATGGTCTAGTTTGTCCAGATGTTGAGTTCTCTGTTCGATCATATATAATTTCTTGAAGTCCTGTCACTTTCAATAATATCCACTTTAGACAGGTGGCTCTCAATGATGCTAAGGTTGTAGATCTCGTCCATGCCCACATCATAAGATGACGCCATGTTGACGAGCTTGTGGTGGAACTACAACTGGCGTTGATATGCATGTGATGAAGACAAGGAAGCCTCTCCTCGGTCACTTCTTTGAAAATCTACTATACCACGTCTTCATCCTTGTTCAAGTAAGATCCATCAGATGTGGTATCTACAAGCTTCTAGGTAGTCAGGTGATTAATAGAGATTAGGCTAGGGTCAGAAACATGTCTCACACAAGGTGGAGACAAAGTCACTGTGGCGACCACTCACAAAATCCCAATTATGCAACAATCAACCAACAATTCAAAGATGAAGCAATAAATACAAGGTGGATAACCATTTATTATAAAACTATACTATAAAAATGCATATAGCGACAAGTGGAGCAGGGTTCTGAACACAGGGAACACACAGTGTAGCACTATATATTATTTATAAATAAATAATACATGTATGTGTATATATAACTATGTACAATATTTACCAAATTAAGTGTGTTTTTATTAATAGATTTTTATTTTAATTTTATTTTTTTGTATTTTGAATTTCTTTATTTTTGTTTTTATATTTTTTATATTTTTATATTTTCTTTTTATTTTTAATATAGATGTAATATATAAGGCTATATATAGAGTATATATGCAAGATAGCCTATATAGATATAAATATAACTAAAAATAATCAAAATAAAGTAAATAAAATCTTTTTGGATTTTAGATCATTTTTAACTATTTTTGTGATTTTTTTAGGAATTTTTGCTAATTTTTATATATTTTAAAAGTCAAAAATTCCCTAAAACAGGGTTTAATTAAATATCTAAAATTAAGACGGAGATAAAAATATCAATAAAACCAAAATTTCTCCACATTAATTTTAAAATAATAATAATAGCATAAAGAAAATTTAGAACCAGAAAACATAATTTTTGGTATTTTAAGGAATAAGGTTTTTAGGATTTTTTGAGTTTTCTTTTGTATTTTTTATGATTTTTAGACTATGTGTTAATAATATTTTAATACATATCATATATTTTTTTGAGATTTTTTGAGGTGATTTTATCATTTTTGGCTTTTTTAAGGCAAACAAGAGCTAATCGTGCACTATTCAATTTTTAGAAAATAAGAATGGGGCGTAAAATGCAAAAATAAAATTATAGAGTGATCAAGCATGCATCCATGTACTTATCCCTATTTTTAGGTGTTTTTATAGTACAGCAACTATTTTTAATAAATGGAAAGTAACATACAAAAATGTTCAACCTGTAAGGGTATAACTGCAAATAAAATATAATGGATGTGCACAATGCAATTTTACCCAAAAGTTAACTCTAATTTTAAAACTTAATGTATGACACAATAATTACATAAACATGTAAGGGGTTCGGTGCAAATTTTACAACATAAACGTGCCCCTGCATGTGACTCTGGTGGGGACCAAATTGCAATATATGAAAAGTCCAGGGAGTTACATACAATTTCTCTGAAATTTTTTTAAACTTAATAAAATATTTACATGACCTTTAAGTAAATACAAAATGGTAGAGGGTGTCGGTGAAATTGTACCACTTAAGTGCTCGGATCCGAGTGTCCAGAAGATGCCATATGTCCTTTCGAGCGACTCTGATTGCGTACCCCTTCGTTTGAGATCAACGGTCTAGATTAGATCCGGATCGCCATTCTTGATCGAACGACGATGAAGGGGTTTGGAAGAATGCTCAAGAACTTGACGTCAGCGACCTTTGATTCCTCGCTCCGCCGATGAGCTTTGTCTTCTCTGACGGGCCCAACGTGTAGCTGGGCCTCCTCCACGTGCTCATGTAGGGTCATATGGCAGCGATCGAGCACAGAGTGCTACGACGATGGTGAACCACCTGGAGCAGCTCCAAATGGTGGATGAGGTTCCAGATATGCCAAAAGACCTACAAACAGCCACCAAAAGATCCTTGAGTGCGGGAGCTATCTTCTCGACCCGAGGTTTATAGAAAACGATGGGGGAAACAGAATGGAGGGGGAGCTCTGACGAAATAGAGGTGGAGGGAGCTCAATTCCCAGATCCATGATGGATCTGGGTTAGACAGAGGTGGGATTCGATGGAGAACATGGAGAGGAAGGAGATGCCATGGAAATCGAGGGGGATTAACGGTTGGATTACGGTGAATTAGGCCAGGAGTTTGAGCTCCAAGAATTGGGGTTTTTTTATTTACATGCTAATTACTCAATTAAACTACAAGATAAAGATGCTAAATTGAGATTGGAATAGAAACTACCTAGGAATGCAAGAAGCGGGGGCTCGATCGGCCTGAGGAGGCCAAGTGCAGGACCTGCCGATGGAGCTCCGACGGTGGATGGATGCACCTCTCCAATGGTTTTCCTTGCTGCAAATAACGACTTACCCCATGATGTCACCATGGGGAAGATCACAAATGTGATCTGAGGGGAAAAAGCTAGTACAAGAGGGATCAAAATGTCAAAAGAGGTGAAGGGGATTTATTTATAAGCATTTTTTGGTGAGTTTCAAGGGGATCTTGCGTGAGATCCATCAAGGGTTGATGGAGATTCTCGTATGGGCGTGGAGGAAGGACGAAGTGGCCGCGAGATGGTGGTGGTTTCGAGAGTAATGAGTGAATGGAGAGGTGTGGAGAAATGAGAGAAGAAGGTGTTCCGTGACTTCTAACAGGCATCAGAAGGGAGACCAGACAGTTGAACCAGGTCAACAAGGTAACGCACTTGGTTGGTCCACGTGGACTTAACAGGAAATTCCAAGGCAAAAATGGCTTGAAAAATAGATAATAAATAGAATTGGATTTTATTATTTCGAGTTATAAAATAAAAAATATTTATAATTTTCTATAGTATTTTATGGATATTTTTATTTATTTTTAGAGGTATTTGCAAGTTAATTTTTAGAGTACATATAGAGGTATATTTACCTATGTTTTAGGTATTTTATTTTGTATTTTTTATTATTGTTTTATTTTATTATTTTATAAATTTATAAATTATTTTTAAGTACTTAAATATATTTTTATTATATTTTTCGGATGTATTATATACACTTAAATAAATAGGTATATTATTTATATAACTGTTGACATAGGTATTTCATCTTTGAAATGTATATGCTTTTTTATTTTAGAGTTTTCTTTATTGTTTTATTCATGTTTTAATGTGTACATATATTATAAATACTATTTACAAGATTATGAAAATATAAAATTTCAGAAATAATAAAGAATAATTAAAATGATTATTTTAATCGGTTATGTTATACAATAGGGGTCCAAAACCTAACTTTCACCCCTTAACTCCAAAAATTATGAAACTACCTATATTAAATATCTTATTAAAAGTTATATATAATTAGATATGATTTTGATATATTCTGGGTTTTTATTTGGGAGATATGGGTTTGTGAATTTTGGCTTTTGGAATTTTATTTTGTGTATAAAATGCACGATGTATATTATTTTTGTGTGAAATAAATTTTGTATTTTCTATATACTATTATATACAACTTTAATTTATAAAGTTTTATTATTTGAGCTGTAAATAATAAAGTATAAAATAGTTCCCAAAAAGCAATTATTGGCCTATTTTAAAAGAGTGATTGCTCTGTATTTTCTATACACTAAGCCACCCTATCTCCCCCTACTTTATTTCTTGTCAACTAAGTCATCATGATGACTGAGTCTCGGGGGTTAGGGTCATTTCACTGTCCTTACCACTTCACTCTTTTTCTTTTCTTTCCTTTATTATTTTATTTTGGCGATAAATACGATAAACATACGGTATTGTACACAGTATTTGTATAAATTAATGAGCATTTATTTTGACAAATTAATGATATATGCATGCATTTGGCTAGGGTTTGAAGGTCAAAATGAAAGAATTAAGATGATGAAATGGAGATTCATCATCAGACCGTCGAAGAAGTGTTGGACCAAGTCGGTCTGAGGAATGTCATGGTAGGGGCACTTCTTTTGAAGGTCTTTAAACCTCTCCAAGCCTTCATACATAGACTCATGCGATCCTTGGAGAAGTTACTTTTTCTGGCCCGCATCAGATTGAGATGACCTAATGAATCGAATTTGTGGAGGAACATAGGCTTTAGTTCCTCCTAGGTCGTCACGACCTTCCTCAAATGATTGATCCAATATAATGCCTTATCTTGAAGGCTGAATGGTAAGACAGTCATTTTAACTACGTCCAACTGGATGTTAGGGTAGTGCATAGTTCTTCAGATGCATGAAAATTGTGGGATATGAATGTATGGTTCCTCATTCATGTTCCCATAGAACGAAGAAAGAAGATCCAAGAACTGCGGCTTGAGCTCAAAATGTTCGTGGTAATAAGGAATCTGGATCTACTCTGTCATCCGGTCAGTGCCATGATTATATGTTTCCTTTAATGTAGGATTGGGAGCCTCTCTTCTTTATTCATCCTTCCCCCACAGTGTCCATCTCTCTATTCCTCATTTTATCCTCCTCCTCTTTGGTTCTCTCTTGCTCTCCTCAAATCATTAAGCATGTCAGTGATGGTGACCTGAGCAAGAGACTAATATGTGAGCTTTTGCTGGATGGAATGAATAGATGCAAGCAACTAAGCATTCATGCATTCTGATCTGGTTGTGGGGTCTAATTCGGTTGTTGTGGTCCCTTCCATTTTCCTTGAAGAGCCATCTCTGAATCAAACTCAGAGGAAATGTAGTTTAGATCGAGGTCCTTGGTCGACTCTTGATCTATACAATGAGATACATCCTTAATTAAACTAATATGGAGCAACAACTGTAAAGTTGAGTTTGGAATCATGGTCAATTTCCTACATGGGTGAATGGAGTACTTGATATGAAGAGATCAATCTCCATCCACAATGGAGGAATGTCAGGACAAGACTGATCCCGATTTATTGGAGAATGAGAAAATGAGGAGTCTAGAGAGTGGTTCGTAAAATTTGAATCGGGCTCTTGGGAATCGCCTTGAAGTATTGTAGATGTCAGATTCATAGAGATGTAGGTGTTGGTGGCATCTCGACTAAACACTCCATTACTCGACATCTTGGAGAATAAGAGGAATAGATGAGGAATATGATGATCAACAAAGAGATGAAATGAGGTAAAGATAAAAGGAAGACTAAAAATGAGCAAATCATAAAGAAATGAAAATATAAGTAAAGAAAAATGATGTAAGTGCACGTGATTGATCTTTAACCTTAAACTAAATTCAAGCAAATATATAACAAAGGATTCACCAACTCAATACCTATGAAGCCATAGAGTATGGCTATTTTTATCTTTTTAGTTTTAATTGTTATTTAGGCATTCTTGTTTCTTGTCCTTAGAGGCTGAACCTATAGGAGAGTGAGTACTGCCAGAAAAGTTTCTCGTACCTCGCACTTTTTTTGTTACATATAGTCTGCACTTTTTAGAGGTCCTTGATATCGGTACTGAACCGACTGCTCAACCGAAGAATAAGAGTGAGGAAGGCTATGGTGGCAAATAAAGTACTTCAGATTAAGGTCCTACTCAGGTGCAGGATGATCAGACAGACATCTCCATGAAGGGATGCCCTAAGCTCAATACTTCAGAATAAGTTAGCAAGCAGACGAAGGTCTTCTTGCCCACGTACGATAGAAGCATTGGTACTTCACCGATCCTAGATGATAATCAAGGCAACTAGAGACTGGGTTTTGTCTCCAATCCTTGGGAATCATGCTCGCTCAATCTGGAGTTTACCTGAAAATAATGTGGACTTTATGAATCCAATACAATGAAGTTTCTTACGAAATTTATTTAGGATCAAAGTATTATTAGTAGTTCCCATGTTTTAATTTTGAATTTTCATTTTCTAAGTATTTTTTTAAAAATAATCATCTAACGATTTTTTTGGATTTTCTTTACATCCTAAGTTAATCAAACCTAGGGAAAGAGTCGGAAAACAAATGCAAGTATCATGATGATAGAAAAATCATCATCACGATGAATGATGTATGCTCAATTAGAAGACTTAAAATGTTTCCCAGCTCTTTCCATGCAGAAAGCAAGACAAGAATTTAAATTTACACTTGAGATATGCAATCTGATGAAATCGCCCTAAGACGGAATTGCTATTAATGTAAGAACCTTTTTAATTTGACTACGTGCCAAGCGTAGAGACTATGGGCACATGCATATAATTAGGACTTTGGACCTAAGTACTGAGTCAAGTAATCTTTAAGACTATGGGCTCATTCATACAAAATAAATAAAAAGAAAGGCGGGAAGCACAAATTATCGAAAATAGAGTGAAATAATAAGAAAAATAAGGAGAATAAAAGTGAGAAAGTTGTTAAAACATGAAAAAACTAGGTAGGCCCCAGGGTGAACAAATACATGGCAAAATAGGTTTGTTGATGTCCAAGTCTCCAAAGTCTGTCCTTGTATTATTACAACAAAAATAATCTCACACATAAAAGAAAATAAAATCTATATTAAGCTATTATGCACTTCTCAGTTCCTCGGTCGGTTTTATTGCTCTCTCCTACTAGCTCAACGAAAAAAGTTATTCTCTACCTTTCTTGACTGCCTCAACCTCCTAGAAGACCATCCTTGCGTAGCGGGCCCTTGTAACAAATTCGAATAGAAGAGGTGATTGTTATAGATAAACAATTATTTAAAAAATAAAGATAAATAAATAAATAAATAAAAAGATTTTATAAACTCTATTCTATGTGTTGCTCCCTGGCAACGTCATCATTTTGTTGATCGAATAGCTCAAGTTACCTAAGGTCCGATCATGGAGGAGCATGCGATGTCCGACAAGTTGGCTCCAGCAATCGCTTTATCGACCCTCTCACGGTACTTGGTACTTAAACAATCCGAATCAGTAAACAATCAACCCATGAATAAAATATGCAATGAAAATAAAGTGAGGTGAAATTTATTATACCCTATGAAATGTTTGTATAGTGCGCAAGTGTAGGGGTCGAACCACTAAGAACAATGGAGTATAGGAATAGTTATTAATAGTTAATATTAATTATTGATAATTATTTTTGTATTTTTAGCTTTTTTACAATTTTCGTGGGTTTTTAATCATATGTGAATTTCTATGAATTTTTTTAATTGGTTTATATTTTTATATTTTTTATTTTATTTTAAATTTAGATTGTTTTATTTCTTTATTTTTTAAAAAATAATACATATTTTTATACTAATAAAGATAATATATCTAATATAAGTAATATATATATAAAAGAGTTCAAGGGGGAGCTAACTTGGCTCCCCCCGCCCCACTTCGCCCGTTTTTTTTTATTTTTTTTGAAAATTTCTTCCATGGAATTTTCACTATATCCCTATATTATGTCATTAAAATTTCGTGCAAAATAGAGACTCCAACGGCCTCCATCCAAACAGTCATTTTTAACGGTAAACAGAATTGCTAAAAACGACCCCATCTAGGTGGAGGCCGTGGGAGTCTCTATTTCGCACGAAATTTTAATGACATAATATAGGGAGATATTGATAAAAATCAATGAAAGAAATTTTCAAAAAAAATAAAAAAAATTGGGCGAAATGGAGCGGAGGGAGCCAAGTTAGCTCCTCATGGGGCAGTCCCATTTTACCCTATATAAAATACATAATATATATACATATATATATGTGTGGTTTTATATTTTCAAATAACTATAAATGTAGTTCAAATATAGAAATATTTTTTGTGTGTTTTTAATATTTTTCTCTATTTTTGATAATTTTATAGGATTTTTGCTAATTTTTATCTATATTTAAAGTAATGGAATGTATAAATAAATGAGTAAAATAAAATAACTGAATTGTTATGGATTTTAAAAATATATAATTGTATCTGAAATTCTCAAAATTATTTTTAATAAATATTATATACAATAAGAAATAAGGAGACAAAAAAATATTTTTGGATTTTTAATGTATTTTTTATTTTTATGATATTTTTTAGGTTTTATAATTTTTAAGGTTTTGGTTTTATATTTTTTTAGTGTTTTTTATATTTTTTAGAATATATAATATACCTAATATACTTTTATTGGTATTTTTAGAATTATTTTGATATTTTTGGAATTTCCTGATCAAACCGAGAGTAAAAATCTTCTTTTTTATTTTTAATAAGTAGGAAAATCATTTAAAATATTCTTATGATAGGAATATATAACATTCTTCTTAGATAATTTCCTTTTTTGGAGATAAAAATACTACTTTTAATATTGCATATATAAGAAATAAAATTAAGAATCGGTGGGACATTTTTGCATTTTATAAAAAGATAAAATGCATTCGCTAATGCTTTAAAGGAACCTAGAGGCATCAGAGTAATTAAACCATCTAAAATTCATTTAATATGCGCATTTCATGGGTATAAATGTAAATAAGAGAAATATCAGGTCCACACATGAAATTGTTCCCAAAATATGACATTTAATTTGCAAAATATAACACTAAAATGAAATACCTAAACCCGAAGGGGTTAGGTTATAAAAAGCCCATGCTCCTAACATGAGGGGCACATGAGATGACCTAAAGGGACCTAAATGCAAATACGCAAAAACTTGAGGTCCACTTAACAAGTGTTACATAAAACTTACACTAGTTATATTTAAAAGACTAATTAAATATTACAAAAAGCGAGAGGGGGTGTTGCAATTTACCTACAAGGCGCTCGAATCAGACAGCGCGGGAGTGGACATGTGGATCACGTAACGTATCGACAGTTGAATGCGCGCGACACGTACCCCTTTGTTGATTAACGTGTGAGGTTAGATCTCCAGCAAGATTTGTTGACGTAAGCGTTGGGACCATCCAATAGTCTCTAGAGAGTCTAGAGTGAAGGCATGATCAGACGATGGCTGCTCT